>PVIH01002797.1:0-177465 GCA_004025045.1 Sigmodon hispidus
CACACACCCCCCCCCCACACACACACACACGTGGGCTAGCCAAGGCTAAGTTCTGACTCCCACACTTGTGCCCACAAGGATACGCACAAAACAAATAAACAAAGCACCAACCTCTCAGACCTTTATTTTCTGTAGGAGACTTAACTTTATAAAACAGTTTCTTATTTGTCACCCAGTAGGCCAACATCCACAGGAGTGTGAAGGAAGCATTTAAAATTGTAATTCGAGCCTTTATTCTCAGCATTTGGGAAGCAGAGGCAGGCCTATCCATCTTAGTGGGTTCAAAGCCAGTCTGGTCCACAGAGTTCCAGAATAGCCACAACTACACAGAGAAACCCTGCCACAAAAAACCCAAACAACCCCCTAAACAAACAAACAACAACCACAAAACAACCAGAAAAAAAAATGTATCTGCAAAGGGATCTTAATCTTATTAATGACCTTGCAGACCTCCTGGCTTGTCAATCATATATTTCATTTTTTCAGCTTTGTGTGTTTTCCCTTTTAATCTCTCTCCCTCTCTGTTAACATTCATCTCATTTTGTGTGTGTGTGTGTGTGTGTGTGTGTGTGTGTGTGTGTGTCTGGTGTGTGAGGAGGCAGCAGAGAGAGTAGGATCCGCCAGAGCTGGAATTAGAGGTGGTTGTGAGCCACCCTTGGTACTGGAAACTGGACCGGTGGTCCGGGGTTCCGGGGTTCTCTGAGAGAGCAGCCAATGCTCTTTACTGCAGATCTCCTTCTTTGGCTCCCAAATTCCATCTTTGAACATCAGTAGATTCAGTTTTCAGTCTTTTCTGCCTCTTTTTAGTACCACTGGGCATTAAAGCTAAGGAATCCCTTCATAATCCGCCATGCAGATTTCTAGATGGGTGGATGCCAGTCAACGACAAAGCTTGCTTTTTATGTTTTGTGCTGTGCAGAGGACTCGGACATGAAGCCTCAGTTTAGAGGCAAACACCTGTTTCACGTTAGTCCATTCAGGACTCGGCTGAATGGCATAAGGGAACTGCTTGTGGATGCCACATGTTGTTACACAGGAAAGTGAGATTCAGGTATGTACAGCTCCTGAAAAATCTGTTTTCAGAGAAAACAAGCCTCTAGCCAGCTCTCCTTCCGATACAGGTGGTCCCCTCCGGGTTTTTATTTTTCTAAACAGATGTGCAATTGCAGGAATCTGGCTGATCCATTAGTGAATAAGATGCTTTGGGAGAAAATGTAAACTGGATTAAGGCTGGATTTTCAACGAGAGGATAGGATCTGAGTCCTGGGGATTGGTGTTTGGTTTTCAGGTATGTAATACCCTTTTAGTGACTGGTCAGGTGTCAGCAATTGGTATGGAAGGGAAGGCCAGTGCTCACCCATCATGAAAGAGGACCCAACACAGTGCTGTGGGATGTAGGGGCTTGAGGGTCAAAGGTCAAGTGTGCAAACAAGATTGGCCCCCAGCAAAATTATAAATTATAAATTATATCAGCATAGATAGTTCACAACTGTCCTTTTCTCCTGAGGTCTGGAATGCATGATTGGAAAAAAAGAGCAGAATATATATCAAAGTTAGTGGTGTTTATGGTCCAGTGACTGCTATCTAGAAATCTCAGTGTCTATAGCTAAGAGCTAAGAAGAGTGACTCTGTCCATCACGGCACATTATGTCCATGGGTTCTGTTGGCTTTTTTCTCCTCCTCCTCCTCCTCCTCCCTACCTCTTCCTTCTTCCCACCTCCCCCTTCTTGTTCTTTCTCCTATAACTTCTTGGTTCTCTGAAACAAGGTCTGCTGTAACTGGTCCCTGTTGATTTCTGTGCCAAATATGCATGTCTATATTTACATGTATAGATGTAGTGGGAAGTTTGTCTGTAAATGGTAATAAAGTATATTCACAGCATACAGAAAGATATATCATAGATAGGTAAGCTAGTTTTTCTTTCTCTCCACCTTACCCTCCCTCCCTCCCTCCCTCATTCCCCCCCTCTCTTCCTTCCCTTCTTTTTTAAATTGTTTTGAGACAGGGTTTTTCTGTGTAGCTCTGGAACTCACGCTATAAACCAGGATGGCCTAGAATTCAGAAATCCACCTGCCTCAGCTTTGCCAGTGCTGGGATTAAAGACATGTGCCACCACCCCCAGGCTTAGATTTTTCTTTCTTAAAGAACACAACCTTTAAGAAATTATCATATAGTGGTCTGGCCAGGCAGTGGTGGTGCACACCTTTAATCCCAGCACTTGGGAGACAAAGACGGGCATCTTTGAGTTCAAAGGCTACAAAATAACAAGGCTAAAAGAACAAAACCAAAACCAAAGAACTTCAAAAGAAAACAAAAAACCCCAAAACAACAACAAGAAAACTTATCTGTCATTCAGGTATAGGGTACATGGCTGTAATTCTAACATTAGAGAGGCTGAGGCAGGAGGATCACTGCCAGTTAAAGGCGAGCATCATCTACATAGTGAGTTCTAAGTCAACCAGAGCTTTCTAGACAGATCCTGTCTCAAATACAGAACAAAATGGGGCTCTCTCCAAGTCTTCATTTGGAGTCAGGCTGAAAATGAGAACAGTTTGTGGGAGCCAAGTTCTTTTTATTTGTTTTGTAACTAACTAGTTGATTTTCTTGTGAGTGATTGTTGCACGTATGGTTGCATGTATATGCCGCAGCACTCGGAAGTCTAAGGACAATGCTAAATCAATTCTTGCATGGCATCTTGCTAAGGCAGGACTTCCTGTTTCCGCTGCAGTTCACTATTCTGTGTCCTCCAGCCCAGGTGGAATTCTGGGTAGTTCTGTCTCCACCTCTTGTCTCAGCATTGGAATGCAGGTTCTTAGCGCTGCATCAACTGTTTACACGGGTTCCAGGGATCAAGCTTATTAGGGTTTTCAGCTAATGCTCTTCCTCACTAAGCTATCTCCCTGGCTCCAAATTTTAATTTCAAATAATTAGCTATTTGAAAAATGAGGTAGTCCTAAATAGGTCTTAGATTCCGGAAACATGTGTCCTAAACCGAGCCATTTTATTTTCACTAGAGTGCTTAAGTGTTTAATGAAACTCCAGGGGATTGTTTTGTAAATTAAATAGCTCCTTGTAAGTATTAGCTTTAAATCTCTACTTAAGGTGTCCATTTCATTCATACTGAATGTGAGTGCTTTAAAAAATGTGTTTCCTACAAATAGGACGTGGTTAACCAGAGGGTCTGGCAGTCACTAGTTGCTACAACACACTAAGTATTATTGTGCTATATAGTTTATTATAATAGGTTTCTTAAGTTGTATACAAGTTGTCACAGTTGTCAAGACAATGGCTGTTCCTTGGGTTGTATTCTGCTTAGAGGGAGGGTGAGTACTCCAGAGAAGAGAGAGACTGCAGGGTACTCTTGCATGGTGCTTGAGGGCTGCTTTGTATATGAGCCGGTCTTGCTGCCCTGCTCCATCCCATCCCACCCTATCCTAACCTACTCCACCCTCCCCTACCCTATGACGCCCTACCTCTCCCTACCCATCTCACCCTGCCCTAGCCTAATCTACCCTCTTTTACCCTTCCCAACTCTACCCTACTTTACGATACCCTGTATTTGGTAGTGGAGATTGAGCACCTGGTTCTGTGCATGCCAAGCCCTTGCTCTATCACTGAACCATACCACTGAGCTACAGTAGGGTGTTCATTTTGGAAAATTGTTGGCCTAGTCCTCCGGCTTGAGCATCTGTTGAGTTGCGAGTCACAGCTTGAGCTGTATGTATGGCTATGATGGTTGCTACAGGGGTATATGGTCAGACACTGTGGCTTCTGTTAGTTTCATAAGGCTTTGTCTATGGAGTTAATAGTCACCCCAGGCACACGACCCAGGCAGAAGCTCTGCCACAATGTCAATTTGCCTGTTGAGATATCACAGCACAACTACTCACCCAGTGTGTCTTTCACAAGGGACAAGCATCCTGCCCTTTCTAGCCAGTTGCAGCTGTGTGGTGGGTTTATTTCAGCTGGCTCCGTGTACTAAGAGTTTATCTCAGTTCAAGTAGCTTGCTCCTCAAATACCCATACATAATAACTCCTAGATAGGACCACAATATTCAGCCAAATGCTATATTCTCCCAGTGACTGGCAGCAGACCGGGACTTGTTGGGAGTAAGAGTCTTCAACAAATTCCTTACTAAGCTTAAATAGCATAAAATATTTGAATGAGATGAAATGCACAGTGCTTTGGAAAATTGGGTTAAAGGCAGCATCGATGTAAGCACAAAACAGTTGTTTGTAACAGTGGGTGCGGAGCTAGCTGTTGGGGTGACTGGGGCTTCCTTAGATCAATGGGCCTGGGAAACTGATCTGTGGTGAAGTTATACAGCCCTTCAGGGGCAGGTTGGGCTCCTGAAGTAGTGTAACTCAACTATGGAGAAATGGTAACAGGAAAGGAAGAGAGCAGTGCCAGCCAGCCTCTGGCAGCTTCCCGTCCCCACCTTGGTGTCCGCCCTGTGAGATTTTACCACCTCTTCCTGGGCCCCCTCATTCTGATTGCCTTGAAGAAAACTTGACCTAGTTATAAGGATTTCTTTTATGTTTATTTATTAGAAAACTACAGAACAAAACGTAAGATAAGAACCTGAGATAGTTATCACGTACCCGCCACTGTCCCTTCCTGCTCCCCAAAGGAAGTACCACCTATTCATCAGGCCACTCTTTCCCTCTCCTTTGGGATCCTCCATGCATTCTGGCCCAGGAGCCAGCAGGATGTAAACTCCTCCTCTTGGACCAGTGTTCCTTTTGATCGGATAGAGGACCGGAGACGCAAACAGAGTAACACCTAGTTACTTATAAATAGGGAGTAGTCAGTGCCTTTCCAGGGCATCTAGAATATTCCTTAGCATGAGTGTGGACTTCTCAGAGGCCCCAGAGGTTTCTTGTTTTACTTAAGCTATGTGGTCTGTGACTTTGAAGAGTTTGGGAAGCAGTGTTTCATGTTTTGGTTCACGCACTCACACATACAGGCACAAACACAGATATATACATAACTACATACATTTACACATGGATTCAGAACTCAACTGCCACAGCCCCAATCACACACTTAAATACACACACACACACACACACACACACACACACACACACACACACACACAGAGATAACACACAAACTTGTGGTCCTTCCATTTGGAGACACATTGCTTCCTAACGCAAATGGGAACTGTATCCTGTGAGCTACTACTGGGAGGAAGTGGGAGTGTTTTCTGAGATGCTCAGGAGGTTCCCAGATGTATAGTGTAGCTTGTCCTTAGGCTGATATTAGCACCAAGTATCACAATGAGTAATCTTTCACAGGCTCCAGTCTTGGGCATGATTTCTTTCTTTCTTTGCTTATTATCTTATGTACCGCAGGCTGACCTCATACCTGGTGTGCAGCTGACCTTGCATTTCTGTTCCTCCTGTCTCTACCTCTCCAGGACTGGGATTAAAGCTGTGTGCCCCCAGGACTGGTTCATGCAGTTATATCTGAGATACAGCTCCCTTCCAAGTGTTTGTTCCAAAGCAGCTATAGCTTCCACCTGACTTCAAGATGGGATCCAGTGAGTAGCCTGCTTGGCTTACCTCTGCATAACAACTGGGTATAAAATTCCAGCTTTTCCTGCTGTGTCCATGTCCTTGCTGAGAGCTACCCCCACACTGTGGGCAGCATCTGCCCAGTTTTGATGTAGACAGTCTTTGTATGTCGACCGCACAGTGTTTAGAATGCCCTCTTCTGCATTTGAACCCGAAGCTGTTGGCATGTTGAAGGAGAGCTTGCTTGTTTTGTGTAAAAGTTCACTGGCTGGACCAAGAGCAAGATCTGGCTTGTAGGACTATATAGACCCTGATGATGGTGTGTTGGGTGCAAGTGTGGCCTCCATTCTCTGTGCTGCACTGGTCTTATTTCACATGCATACATTTTTTTTTTTAATGTTCATCTCACATTTCTTGCAAAGGCAGTCATGTGTAAACAAATGTAATGTTTGAGTGTGCTTGATAGTTTCTTAATACACCAACTGTCTTGGAAGAGTCTGTGTTTTCAAAACAAGTGTTAATGGTAGAACAGACCCAAATCTGAATTTGGCAAACATTTGTTTTTATTAAAATCACATCACAGTTTTTGGGTGAGATAGTGTCTCATTATACAGCTCAGACTATCTTCAAACTTCTTTTTTTTTTTTTTAAAACTTTATTTATTTATTTATTTATTTGCCTTGGTGTTTGCCTGGAACTGGAACTACAGACAGTTGTTAGCTGCCATGTGGGTGCTGGGAATCGAACCCGGGTCCTCTGGAAGAGCAGACGGTGCTCTCAACCGCTGAGCCATCTCTCCAGCCCCTATCTTCAAACTTCTTATCCAATCTTCCCACCTGGGTTTCTCAGTGTTTTCTCAGTTACAGATGTAAAATCAACATGTATTTATTTCAGACATGGTTTCATGTAGCACAGACTAGCCATGAACTGTGTAGCTGAGAATGACCTTGAACCCTTAATCCTTCCTGATGTTGAGATTACAGACATGTACCACATCTGACTGTGTAGTGCTGCTCTTCAAAGCTAAGCTATGATGCACACTAGGCAAGCACTTTACCAATTGAGCCTTTGGGTGATCTTTCTAGAGAGCAAGTCAGAGCAGCCTGTTTCCTACCATAGCATTTGGAAGTTCCCTTTACCATGGCTGATGGTCAGAGTCCTTTCTGAGGCTTGCAAGGAAGTACTGCTTGCTTCTGGCCTCATCAACACAGTTCCTGACCTGTAGACATCTATCTACCTCCTCCAGGTTTATTAGTGTATCTCTATCATTAATGTCAGAAACCCCATTAGACCGCAGCATCCACTCATTTATCAACCATCTCTTCCATCTCAGACCTTAAGTTCTAGTAAGCAAAACCTTGGACCTTATTTAACTGTGGAACATTCCTGTGGCAGCATGTGTCTCTATCTCATGAGCCAATGGCCTGTTTCACTGTGTACAGAGCAGGGTCTGGGCAACTAATGTAGCCCTAGACAGCTCAGTGTAGCAAAAGTGATGGTCACCATAACTTAACGTGCCACCTCTGTCCTGCTGTTCTCAGACAGATGGCTGCAAGTCACATTACCATCGGTGGCTACCTCCAGAACTGCCTGATGTCCCAGCTGTCCTGTTAGTGTCCAGCCCACCCCCACATCATGTGTTTACTTAGACTTGCCACACTGATGAGTTTGAGAAAAGAGCTTTGCAACCATAGTCCAGGTCTCACTGCCATGTTCTCTAGGCTACAAGAGCTAAGCACTTTCCAAGTTAAGGCAAGATGGCCTAGGAGTTGAGGTGATGCTTAGTAATCAGCTGACCTTAAGAAGTCTTGGTTTTCTCATAGTGGATAATAGCACATCATAGGTTTAGGTGAATACTAACCTATTTAAAAAAATGATTTTTTTTAATATTTACTTTTTTATTTTATGTGAATTGGTGTTTTGCCTGCATTTATAACTGTGTAAGGGGGTCAGATCCTGGAATTACAGACAGTTGTTAGCTGCCATGTGGATGCTGGGAATTGAACTCAGGTCCTCGGGAAGAACAGTCAGTGCTCTTATCCGCTGAGCCGTCTCTCCAGCCCCCAAAATGATTTCTTTTGTATAGTGTTTTTTTTTTCCCCTGTAGAAGTTTATTACAATGAGCTGAGCTGCTTGCCAATCTGTGAAGTCTGTCATGATGGGGTTTTAAAACATCCTTTGCAATTTTAGTTGATGGACTGGTGAGATGCTCAGAGGGTAGAGTGCTTTGCTATCAAGACAGAAAACCTGAACTCAATCCCTGTGCATATCGTGACAGAAGGAGAGTGCTGATGCCTACAAGGTTTCCTGTGGCCTCTAAATGTGTGTCTTGGCATACACACACACACACACACACACACACACACACACACACACAAAATAAAAATTATTTTAAAAGTTTCAGTTGATAGAAAAATTATATATGCTTTGCACTATGAATTATTTCATTCATTAAAAAGGAATAATCTATGCCGATTTCAGTTAGTCTTAGCTCTCTTTAACAACACGTTAGATGCTGTATTTCTGGATCACAGGTGATTTCTCACACTTGCTCACCACCATTCTGTTGTGATCAGACTAGGGTAACAGACATATATATCTGTTACCTCAAAGTTTACCATCTATTAAGAATGTCTTTATGAGCACATACTAATTCACATACTAATGGTTTCATTATTCTGTTTTCACACATACAATGTATTTTGATACTGTTCATCCCATTTGCCCTCTCTGTTACACTGTGAACTGCCCCATTCCACATTGATGCCTCGTATGTAAGTGAGAATATGAGCCAGTGAATGCCATTAGGATTGCATACAGGTGAGCCTAGGTGAGATGCTATTTTTCAGGAGCACCTGTACCTTGCCAACAGGGACAACACTAAGGAAAGTATCTAAAATATTGGTTGTTCCTTTGTACAGCATTCCAAACATTCTGTAGCTCATTGCTGTGCCCCAGATGTTGAAAGTTATTCCTGCTACACAATTACATCCCTCCAGTCTTTGGCATTCTTCTCTGTCCCACTCTTCAGAGACTGTAAGCACCATTCGACATTCTACTTCTGAGAGATCAAGGCTTTTAGCTGATGTCATGAAGACATGAAACACTGTCCTATTATTACACATGACAAAATCTTATTCTTTTAAAGGCAGAGACTAATATTCTACTTGTGCATAGATACATACACCACCTTTTTTTCATCTGTTTGTTCACTAGTAGATAGCTGAATGCCATATCTTAGCTTTATGAAGACCGCCACAGACACTGTGTGAGCTCAGATATCTGTAACTTACACATTGACTTCCTTTCCTTGGGAGATCTGCTAAGTAGAGTTGCTGGGTCATGTGGGCTAGCTCTAGTTTTTAAAGGAATTTCCACACTCAGGTGCTTGCTAACTTCTAAGCATCCTCTATTGGTTTGTTTCAGTCTCATTACCCACAAGCCAGATGGAGTGCTATATCCTGGGATACAGGAGATTGATGCAGGAGGATTGCTGTAAATTCAAGACCACATGGAATGATGTGGGGATGTTATTATTATTATTATTTTAAAAAATATACCGGAGTGGAATTATGCTGATAATGTAAATATTTGTCCCGCCTATGGGTTTAATAAAAATCTGATTGGTCAAAGGCAAACAGGAAGTGTGGGCAGGGCTACCAGGCTAAGAAAACTCAGGAACATCTCAGAGCAGACTGACACCAGACAGATGCCAGAGAGCCGCCTCAGACACAATGAGGAGACAGCAGCAGACACAGAGGAAAGAAGCTGAAATGCTGCTCTGAGAAAAGGTACCAAGCCGCACAACTGAACAAGATGGGTTAGTTCAGATGAAGGAATTAGCAAATTATATGCCTGGGCCCTAGGTCAATCAGCGTAAAAATAATATAAGCCTGTGTGTGATTATTTGAGGCTAAGCAAGGCAGAGAGTGGAGCTAAACCTCTGCATTAGGCCAGAAAATCTGTGTCAGAACCTTTTACAACAATATACCATCTTTCATACTCCTGTGCTTCCTCATCTCTCTCCTGTTCCCTAAAGCTCCATGTGCAGCTGGGTCACATGTGGCCATGCCTTAAAGCTGCCTGGTACTGCTGAAAATTGGGATAACTTGGTTTTACTGAGAGAAGGACATCAGCCTTTAGTTACTTACCAACAGAGTGACTGTGCTTAATAGTTTAATCACTATAACTCTTCAGCCTAATGGCTGTCTTCTGACCTTCTAAAAATGTATCCTCTGATTCTGTGATAACGGAAGCAGGTCTAGAACATACAGGCTTTAACTCTCAGTGCTTCCAGGAAACGGACACCCTAAAGGAACATTGTTGTCTGTAGTCTGCAAGGTGTGGCTGAATTATACTTTGGGTTTTTTCCTCTCTTTCTCCATTGACAACTTAAAGCAGCAGCTGGTCGTTCTAGTCTCTAACAGGTCTGGAGTACAGGGGCCGTTAGCAGCATAATGCAACTATCATGCCTTTTCCAGAAGGTTCCACTCTTTCCTTCTGAGGGTCCTGAGCCTTCTGTGTAAACTTCAATGCCTTGCTAAAATAAGACATGTTGAGGAAAGTAAATATTCAGGTTATAAGTTCAGTTTAGGGCATGTATGTTGTGGGATATTTGTATACTGTGTGAAGGTGTATTGCTGTGATTGATATCATTAAAAAATTGAACAATCAGGGCTGGAGAGATGGCTCAGCGGTTAAGAGCACTGTCTGCTCTTCCAGAGGACCTGGGTTCGATTCCCAGCACCCACATGGCAGCTAACAACTGTCTGTAGTTCCAGTTCCAGGCAAACACCAAGGCAAATAAATAAATAAATAAAGTTTAAAAAAAACCAAACTGAACAACCAATAGCTAGACAGGAGGTGTAGGGGAACTTCTGAAAAGAGAAAGGAGGAGAAGGAATGTAGGTGTGCCAGGAAACATGGAACAGAACCAGGAGGAGCAAGGTGAAAGGGAGGTAACGTCACAGGTACAACATACATAGATTAAGATAAACAGGTTAAGTTATAAGAGCTAGTTAGGAACAAGTCGAAATACAGGTTGGGCTTTCAGAATAAGTAAGAAGTCTCTATGTCAGTATTTGAGGGATGGCTGGCAGGACAGAAAAAGACTCGTTACACACATAATTCAGGTCACTTGGACAAATAGCCACACTTTTCCAGGAAGGCTTGCTGCAGGTAACCCCTCCTGTGTACCTCTGTTGTGTTCTTCCAGAGAGTGGCTGCACACTGTGGCAGGAAAATGAGTGTGTCTTAATGTCTGCCCACGTGGAGCCTGTCCAAGAATGGGTTGTGTTGTAAGAGATGACTTTGCAAAGCGGCTGCATCACAAAAAGTACTGTAAACATGTTGGTTCATACTTAGGCTTCTACCATGTAAAGGCAAATTGAACTACAGACATTAGACTATGTGCAAACATGGGTGTTGAGTAATCAGATTATAAATTCAGCCAGCTCAAGTGTGAGCCTTCAGCAGAAGTGTCACGGAAGCTTCACAGGCCAGCTCTATGCAGAGTGGCAGAAAGGTCAAAGCCAACTGGGTCAACTCAAGTCGATAAAAACCACTCTTACGTCCTTGCCTCCAGTGCCTTGGAATGTGATGTTGGATTTTCAGAGATGAGTAAATTAAAGAGAGATGATGATGATGAGGATGATGTTGATGATGATGATACAGGACCTCTCTGTGTATCCTGTCCTGGAACTTAGTATGCAGACGAGGCTGGCCTGGAACTCACAGAGAACTGCTTGCCCCTGCTTCTCAGTGCTGCAATTCAAGGTGAGTGCAACTGTGCTCTGCCCTAAAGTGAGATTATTGACATGCATGGCTCACACCTTCACAGGAAGGGGCCCATAGCTCAGGAAGGCCATGTGAAGACATAGAAAATAGTCATTTGCAAACCAAGAGAGAGGCCTCTTAGCAGGACTAGGCTTCCAATACCACCATCTTGAGCTTCCAATTTTAAGAACTAAGGATATTGAGTGTGAATGAATGACTCAATAAAGAGAAGAGAGAAAATATGTTTCTATTTTTTAGGCTATCCAGCCTCCAGTACTTTGTTACAGTAGCTCTCAAAGACAAGGACAAATTTTTGTTTTTAATCAATTTTCTCTTTTTTATTCTCTTGCATTTGTTCTTGAAGACTCAGTGTTGTTTATCTCTCTCTCTCTCAATGTAGACAGGGTGTCATGTAGACCAGACTAGCCTCAAACTTGCTAGGTAGTCGAGGATAGCCTTGATTTCTCATCTTCCTTCCCGCACCTCCAAAGCTCTGAGATTACTGGTGTACAGCACCATGTCCCTCCCTCCCTCTCTCTTGCTCTTCCTCCTTTCCTTCCTCCTCTCATTTTTGGAAGAGTTTTGCTGTATAGCTTAGACTGGCCTCGAGCTTCCCATCTTTTTGCCTCGGCTTCCGAGTGCCAGGATTATAGGCTTGCACCCACCACGCCCTGTTGGTTCACTTTCTTCCCTCAATTTGATTCTGAATAGGACAAGAATCTCAGGATAGATGACAAGTTACAAGATTTCATGTCTATGTTGAAGGGCTGCATGAGTCAAGCTGGAAGCCCAGAGAGCCTGTAGATCTCTTCAAACTTAGCTTCAAATGGGAACAAAGTGGACCCTTCATTATGCTGTGGGGTGAAAGAGACTGGTGAACTGAGATCACTCCAACTGCAGGAGAGAAGAGCTGAAATGAAGTAGAGTAAAATACATGTGTGTGTGTGGTGGGGATGGTGTCACACACCTGTAATTCCAGCACCCCAGTGGCAGATATATGAGCTTATTCTGAATTTGAGGGCAACCTGGTCTATGAAGTGAGTTCCAGACCAGCAGAGAAACATACTGTCTCAAAACAAAGAAAGAAGTGAATTACATCTTTGCAAACATGCATGAAATGAGTGCAGGGCTGCTAAGTACTGAAGGCAGAGGGAGGCAGTTGGAGGAAGAGATTCCCTGATTCCGGATGCTGACAACCCATTCTTTGCAGCATTCTTGTCTTCAAGGATTCTGGGAGGGAAATGACCTGTCTTCATATGCAGTGTGTTTTTGTTGCTGGCTGTGTGACCAGTCACAAATGACCCCCCCCCCAGTCACATTTCTCGGGAATGGACAAAAGGCATCTCAAAACCTGAAGATGCCCTGATGGTTCTGTTAAACTCATGCTAACTGAGAAAATAACACCAACAAAAAAGGCAACCCTGGCTCTGACTGATGGCCCTCTCCAAGGTCTTTGGAGACTCACTGCAGCAGGGTGAAGGCTTTTCTTCACTTCTGATAACAACCAAGTTCAGGGACACCTCCCCCCCACTCACTCTACCCTTCACCCCCGCCCCATAGATGAGAAGACTATATAAGAGGCTGAATTTTTCTAGGCATAAAATTGGTCCAGGACAACGAGGATATAGCTAATAATGGAATAAGACTGAAGCCGCCTCATCAGATGAAGTACATTCTAAGATATTCTTTCTCTGAGTTTTGAAGTAAACAGGAAAAGCACTGGAGGTCAGTTAGCCCCTGATTCTTGAGTCTGTGAGTAATTTCCTTGAGGTGGAGGCAGTGCCCTCCCATCCCTCACTCTCACACAGGCACGCACAGGTGCTGGGAGCCCAGTGGCTGTGGGATTAGCTGTACCCAGAAAGCTCTGTAATGACCTGATACCTGAAGCCTGGCTTGAACTTTTCTACTAATTCAGTAATTGCTGCTGTACCTCAGATTGGCCCATTTCCTGCAGTTACCCAACACGCACTTCAGTCAAAGAACTTCACACCTGAGTCTAGATTCTAATTAGCACCTAAGGTAGAATTTTTTGTTGTTGTTGTTGTTTGAAGCTTATTAAAATAGGGACTTTTCCCAGCGTAAGATTTCACTGTTCAACACAGGCAGGCATGTGTTTTACAGATTGATCTGGCTTTTGCTATCTTCAAGGCAACAGCAGGGGACAGGTGAAGCCAGGGACCGACATGTCACCATATGAGAGAGTGACTTCAGAAGAAATTACTTTAGTGTCTGGGATTGCTGTGCTGGGTGTTCTCAGCAGAGCCAAAGAATGGTGCTTCCAAATTCCTACCTAGAGAAACTGTTCCAAAGGGAGACACAAATAAATAGAGTTGAGCAAAACATGGATGTGATGTCATTGTCCCCGAGTTGAGCAAAACATGGATGTGATGCCATTGTCCCCCAGAACTGCCTCCGTGTCTTTCTTCTTTCCTAACTTCTATATTTAAAGGACCGTTGTAGCACTGTTGTGCTGATTAGTTTCCACCCTGCCTTCCAACTTCAAACAAAATCTGAAACTTTATTTATTTATTTATTTGCCTTGGTGTTTGCCTGGAACTGGAACTACAGACAGTTGTTAGCTGCCACATGGGTGCTGGGAATCGAACTCGGGTCCTCTGGAAGAGCAGACGGTGCTCTTAACCGCTGAGCCATCTCTCCAGCCCCAAAACACTTTTATTTATTTATTTTTAATTATTTGCCTTGGTGTTTGCCTGGAACTGAAACTACAGACAGTTGTGAGCTGCCATGTGGGTGCTGGGAATTGAACCGGGGTCCTCTGGAAGAGCAGCCAGTGCTCTTAACCACTGAGCCATCTCTCCAGCCCCCCAAATCTGATGTTTCAAGACAAAAGCACCCCGAATCTTCAGAGCTGGGTTTCAGGCTCCAGAGCTGCTTCTGTCCTCCTCTGCTTCACCTACGAGGAAGTATCTGCTCTGAGTTATACAGTGCTAAGTGCTCTGTGATTATTATTTTTTTTTCATGCTTTAGCACCAAGACAAATGATTGGTATCTATTTTCAGATCTCAAATGTAAAGCTGTGGAACTGCCTAGCACTGAAATTGGATCTGAGCTTTTTTTTTTTTTTTTTTAAAAAAAGCAATCTTTCAATATGAGGGCGAAACATGTGCTCTCCTGAAAGTATGAATTATCTCCTGGAATGTAACAGCATACATGATGTAAAGGACCTTATTCTGGGCTCCATGCTCAAATGAAGAATTCACAGTTAAATCAGTTCCACGCATATGTAAAGTTTAACATGAAAATAAATTACAGATACATGGAAGTTACAGAGGGAAGTCAGATATGACAAGGATCTCAAAACTGAGACATATACTCACCGTGGTGGACTTGGTTAAACACTGTGGACAGCCAAGTAACGAATCCTTCAAACCAGGAGGAGGGTGAGCGTCTCCTTAGGATTTCAGAATAAAATACCTCAAGGTGCATTTTTAAAGAGAGAAGGTGGTAGACTAATTGCTTTAGAATTCTCTCACTTGTGCGAGTTTTTTCTTTTTAAAGAAATAATGGGGCTGGAGAGATGGCTCAGTGGTTAAGAGCACTGACTGCTCTTCCAGAGGACCTGGGTTCGATTCCCAGCACCCACATGGCAGCTAACAACTGTCTGTAGTTCCAGTTCCCAGTTCCAGGCAAACACTAAGGCAAATAAATAAAGTTTTTAAAAAAATTAAAAAAAAAAAGAAATAATGACTCTAAATACATGTGTGTACTTGGATAAGTATAATTTCAAAAGATGCTTGTAAGAGTATGGTGCTGGGCAGTGGTGGCACATGCCTTTAATTTCAGCATATGGGAAGGAGAGGCAGGCAGATCTCTGAGGCCAGCCTTGTCTACAGAGTGAGTTCCAGGACCACTAGGGCTACACAGATAAACCCTACCTCAAAAACAAACAAACAAACAATAAATACAATTAAAAAATATGGTAACAGTAACCTTCTAGAAGAGAGATTAGGGATAATTATCCAGAGTTAGGGATATGTAAGTGCAAAGAATTTTCCTTTTACCTTTTAGCATAGTCTGACTTATTTTAATAACATATAAATACTGATTCTTTGTGTATCTGTGTGTGCATGCGTGCTTGCTTCTGCGTGTGAATGTGTATGTGTCTGTGTGTGTTTGAGAGTGTGTTGTGTGGTGTGTGCTCCCTGAGGATTAAATGCAGAGCCTCATGAATAATAGTTACACTGACTCTCACTGAGCCACACCCTTAGCCTTGTGTAATTTGATTCTAAGACAGGAGTAAACTTTTCAAAAGCATGTGTGAGGGCCTGTGTAATGGTTCAGTGGGTAAAGGAAATTGCCTTACAAAACCTTGCTGACCTGAGTTCAATCCCCGGGACCCACATGGTGAAAAGAAAGAACTGATTCCTGCAAGCTGTCCTCAGACCTCCACTCCCTCTGTGCCATGCCCATATGCACACACACAAACGGGGAATTGTAGTAACAAGAGCATACAAAAGACATGGCAGTGTTGATAAAACTGTATGCCACTCATTATCATATGGATATAAAAGGCAATGAGCATCATAGAGATACCTACATCAGCTTCTGACACATCATCCTTACACTTGCAGAGTCTGGCAGGACCACTCTGGTTATTTTCACCTGTGGCAGTTATTGCCCATATTAGTACTTAGAACATCCCTTCTCCTAGGGGCAGTGGCTTCTCTCCCTTCAGAGCAGACACATACATTTTCCTGCTCAAGACCTGGAATCGTACATTTCTCCAGAAAGGCTTCTTAGCTGAGCGCTGAGCCCTGGCAGCCAGGACAGTGTCTGGACACCAGGGGTGTTTATTGCGACTGATTTCTCATTTTCAGTATTTGCAGTGTACAGTCCATCTGTCTTATCTTTCTGTATCTATCTATCTATCTATCTACCTATCTACCTACCTACCTATTCTTTTTATTTTCTTCTGAGATGGAGTCTTACTGTGCAGCTTTGCCTGCCCTGGAGCTTGCCATGTAGACCAGGCTGACCTTGAATTTTCAGAGACCTGTCTGCCTCTGCTTCCCAAGTTCAGGGATTAAAGGTCCTTCCCCCATGAATGAGTGAGTAAAACACTCTTGCCAATTCTGCTGACTCAGACTTGGAATTATAGGATTTTTCTTAGCTTTACTGATCTTACACACACACACACACACACACACAATTCTGAAAATTACAGTTCTTAAAGACCCCAGTGTAGTCAGGTAACAAGCTCAGAGAAATAAAGCTGACACCACTCTTACTGATCTGCTCACTGAGCTCCTTTGCAGCTACCAGGAACTGTTTTGAGAATATAAAATCACCAGTTTACTAGCTCCCCACCCAAAGGTGGCCAACACCTCCCAGTCCCCCTGACTTGGTCTCCTGAGTGCTGAACGTTGTAATTCTGGGCAGATCCCTCAAGCTCTGACTGCTTCGTCTGCTCCCACCTGAAGATGGGGTACCACTGTGGCTGTCTCCCAATGTTCTAACACACTCCATGTGCCCATGACATCTCTTATGAAGCTCTGGAGAGTATACATGCTTCACTGTCGGGCTTAAGCCTCTCACATGAAGATCTGCTTTCCTGACAGGGTTGTTAAGGAGTCATTCACTCAAGCTCAGGTCTCTCCCTTCTGCAGAGCTGGCTCTGAGCTCACAGAAGCACCTTGGGGCTTAGAGCCACTTAGTGCTTTAATGGGAAGAAGGATTCCTGCACTGAGTAGGAAGATTTGGAAGTGTCTGAAGACCTCACATGCAGGAACAGTGCACATCAAAGCAATATGATACCTGGTGCCAATGGAATGTGCATCTTCATATAGATAAAATACAGTTCTGGGCTTAGTTTAAAATGATGAGGGCCATAAGCTACTCCAGTTTAAAGCAGATAAATGATAACATTCTCTCACCAAACCATTTTTATATGAGAGATGCCTGATGCATAGATGGGTATAGCAAGGGAAGAAAGACAGACAGATGTTCTTAGACTCACCAGCAGGCTTCTGGTTAAATATGTAATGCTCAGGGCTGCGGTGATAACATCATCATGGTGTGTGAAATGTCACATCCCTGAGAGCTACACGCTTATCTCCCCCCCTTTCTCTCTCTTTTCTTTCCCTACAATGAGGATCTAAGCCTGGATCCTTACCCTGCCCAGGACATTTCCTTTTTGTGGTATGTGAGCTTGTACCAGCACTGAGATTTACTGCTTTGGGGATCATTCAAAACAAATGTTCCAAACAGCTGCCTGCCCCGGGCGAGGTAATTTTGGACAAATTCAACAGGACTTCAAAGAGAGGCATCAGCTATAATGCGAATAGGGATAAAGACTGACTTAAATGAATGGATTGCAATTAGTGGGTATTTGCTTTCTATGTTGCCAAGTTCTGATAGCTTTCTCTTACCCTTGGGGAAATAATATGTATGTCTACTCCTGGAGCTGAAGAAATGGGATATGTGCTTCCTGGAGAGGCAGGTGTTGTGAACACAGTCAGACCCAGAGTGGGCAAGGGGGCTCAACTGGTCTGTGGGAGGGAGAGACAGAGGGCACCCACTGTGTTTGAGGCTAGCCCTGTGTTCTATTATGAGTGTGAACTACTCTTACAGAGGAACCAAGCTTCGTTCCCAGCACCCATGTCTGGGCTCTCACTACTTCCTGTGACTCCCAGAGGATCTAATACCTCTCCCGGCCTCCAGCCCCTTTCCTCACATTCTCATGCCCATACTTGCTGACCCCACCCCCTAAAAAATAAGCCAACTTTTAAATCTGTTTTCTTTGAAAACAAAACAAAACTCTGTTAACCAAAGAAAGAAAAAGAGAGTGAACATTCAGAATGAATAAATGTAGAAAAGCCACTTAACAGTTGAGAGTCCTAGCGCACCAAGCTGGCAGAGGTGCATCCTGGGATACTGTGTTTTAGCCAGACATCTAGCACAGAGAATTCCAGTGGCAGAGGGGATGGAGAAGGATCTGTGCCAGGAAGAATGAGAAATTAAGAAGATGGGCATGTAGTCAGAATGGACTTGAATCAAAACAAGTTGAGAGCAAAGTGAAATTTCAAGCGTTCTATTCATGTTAACAGCCAAACCTTACCTGTACTCTGAGGATCCAGGCTCAGCAGAACTGAAGGTCATGATGTTTGTTAAAAAGAGAACTTAGAGAAAGTTAACCTGAATATAATCAAATACTGTAAAGCAGATTCTTCTAAGTGTTTTCGTTTTATTTTTATTTCTTGTGCATTGCTGTCTTGTCAGTGTCTGTTAGGGTGTCAGATCTCCCTGAACTGGAGTTACACACAGCTGTGAGCTGCTATGTGGGTGCTGAGAATTCCAGGACCTCTGGAAGATCAGTCAGTGTTCTTAACCTCTGAGCCACCTCTCTAGCCCCATTCTGTTTTTTAAAGATATTTTTGAAAAAATGAATCTGTGTGGGTATATGTACACATGTGTGCAGTACTCACTGAGGCCAGAAGAGAGCATTAGATCTCCCGGAGTAGGAATTACAGGTGATAGTGATCAAATGGCTCTGTCCTCTGTAAGAACAGCAGGTTCCTTTAGTTGCTGAGCCCTGCTTCAGTCCCATAGTTTAAGTTTAATTGCAGTAAGTGATTACACAAGCACATAGGTACAGCATGATGCTCAATTTTCCTTCTTTTTCCCCTCCTTCTTGTATTTTGTCTTTGGTGGAGAGCATTCAACCCAGGGCCTTGCATGTATTGAGCACAAACTACCACTAATCTACATCCTCAATTGGGTGGTATTTTCTATACCATGTATGTGCCTTCTGGGGAATAAGTGTGTTTTTTACCCCAAACATTTTTTCATTTCTTTGTGGTGAGACAATTCTGAAAAGCACATTAGAGTGTGGTCAGTCATAGTCACCCACTCCACTTTGTATGCAGTACAGTAGAATTTCTTCTTATTCTTCTCATTGAATATGCTGGGAGCTAGCCTCCCCCACATGGAGCCTTATGCTTGGGGTCTTAAGAAGCTCCATGCTAAGAAGCTCCCTGATTCCCAAAGAAGCAGAAAGAAAATTGCATCCTAATTTGTGTTCCTGTTTATTTTATATGTCATACAGCTAACCAATAAACTTTCACTGAAAATCTAGGTCAGGACCCAGATTTCAAAGCAGGTCGTGAATGAAGAGAACTCTGTGATTTGAAATCTTTAGCTATTTTTATTAGCATATATTAATTACACATAATAATGGGTTTCGTTTATGACATTTTCACACGTGTGCATCGTGTATTTTCATCATGCTCACGTTGTCACCCTGTCTTGTCCCCCCTCCCACTCTTTCTCATCCCCTTTCTCTTCCCAAACAGCCCCAGTCTACTTTCATGGTGTGTGTGTGTGTGTGTGTGTGTGTGTGTGTGTGTGTGTGTGAGACCCAGTCAGCTTAGTGGGGCCTATTTACAGGAGTCTGGGTGAAGATCTGTTTACTGTTACTCAGACTTCAAAACCTGGTTTATCTAGACAATTGTCAGTTTTGTATGTTATCACTTCTTTCAGAAATTTGGGCTCACCATCCCTTTTGGCTGCCCAGAACTGATCCAATTGCTGAAACATCCATTAAAAGAGCAGGCACACTAAACCCTCCACCCCAAGAGAGTTTCCATACCTGGGCTCTGATATCTTCACAGCCATTTATCTATCTGGAAAATGGCTCTCTCTTTCTCATATCATCTCTGAGGTGCCCCACAGAGGAGGCTGTGACAGTTCTGTTCCAGATTTTGCAGCATTACCAAAGCTTGCTGATTGTTGGTTATGTCTCAGGAAATGGAAATGGAGAGAAGGTTTCTGAGGGCAAACATCTAATCATTTTTCTCAATCTTAAAGCCCTTTGACATGTGCTAATGGCTGAAATGTCGGGGTCTTGTGGGTGTGTGGCCGGGTGTGCCTCCCAAGCTGTTTACTTTAGTGGCTTGTCTGTCTGAAAGTCAGGTTACTATAGAGTTTCCTGAGGGTCCTGAACATGACTCAACATGAAGCCAGCAGATGCCAGTCCCAGGGCCAGCTCTGAACGCTGTAGGGGAAGTGGGCTGCAGGAGGGCTGGAGCTCAGGGAAGAAGAAGGGCAGGACCTGCAGCCTGGCTTCACCTGCGAGTCATGGACCAAGGGGAGGGGCTAAGGTAAAGTCCACAAAGTGGTAGCAAGTTTCCATTGTCACCGAGGCTAAATTTCCACCTCCTGGCCTCATTCTGCTCAAAGCAGGTTTGTTCAGCCTGCTGTTTAGCAAAGTAGATTTACCGGGCTGGTGGCTCTCCAGTAAAGAGACTTTCTAATTTTTAGAAATGCATCAGTCAAGGAATTGATTCTGAGATAAGGGTAAGTGAAATAGGAGTATGATTATAACTGAAGAAAGGCAGCATTTAAAATGTATGTATGTGTATACACACACACAAACACAGACACATACACACAGATACACACACGAGATAATAAACAATTGGAACTGGCCAGTTTTCTTGATTCAGTACTTATATTTTTACCTTTATTTCTAAAACAGTTGCTTCTAACAAAATTTAAATTGTTTGCTTCCTCTTGGATTATTATTATATTAGGTGATCTAATATAATTTAACACAATAATTAATAATAATATGTTAGAATAGGTGATTTACAAGTGTTTTATTGTGAAAATTAGTGTGTTTATTCTAAACATTTTTTTTTTTTTTTATAGCCAAGTGTGGTGGCCCACGCCTTTAGTCCTAGCACTTGAGAGGGAGATGCAGACAGATCTCTGTGAACTTGATACCAACCTGGTCTACAAAACAAGTTCCAGGACGGCCAGCCAGTGACATATAGAGTCCCTGAGTACCTCATCTTCATGCATATCTACGATCCATCTGTGTACTTGGCACCTCCATTGGCTAGAGGAGGGCATCAGATCCCTAGAACTGGAGTTACACCCAGTGGATTTTGAGAACTGAGCCCAGGTCCTAGGGACTTCTAAGCCATCTCTCCAGCCTGTCCACCTCCTCAGCCCCTCTTTTTGACATAGGGTCTCACTGTGTAGCTCTGACTAGTCTGGAACTCTCTCTGTGTAGACCAGACTGGCCTTGAACGTACAAAGATTTGCCTGCCTCTACTTCCCAAGTACTGAAATAAAAGGTGTATACCACTCATCCTGGCTGTATATCCTTTTGAATATATTTTTTTCCTTGGGATTTCCTGACCCTTTCCCTCTATGAACTGGATACAGAACCCCAAATCCTGTGCATGATGGACAGGTAACTCTCCAACAGAGTCCCCTTTGCTGTTTTACATCCGCAACATTGGAAGCCACCTCTGCTGATGTGGATGCTGGGGTTCTGATCTCAGGTCCTCATTCTGTGTACCAAGCATTTTACCCTTGGAGCCATATCCCCAGTCTCAGCCAGTGCATTTTTATTTTTTGCTAGTGGGCTTCTATGTGAAGAAACCACATCTAATATATGTGTGTAGCACTAATGCACAGTACCAACCCGCCCGAGGTTAAACTGGTTAGCGTCAGTCAGCCTGGCACAGGAAAGCTCACCCCTGCTTTGCACTTCGCTCATTCACTTTATCTTTCAGATTTCAGTTGACTTTTAACTACTGCCTACCCTTTGAGTAAAAACTTTGGGCATTAACTTGGGGTGTCAGACAATTTTTGTGCAGTACAAACTTGATTTTCAAGTTTAAGTGGGAAGGGAAGAGCACACTTTACGTTCATTCTTCTTATGACTCACATTGTACTTGAGAACATGATCAAGGCTGCTGTGGCACATGGCATGTTGAAACTGCTTTGGGGATTTGGCTCCGCTGTTCCCGTGGATGTTTTGTTTGTAGTTCCTCCACAGCATCTGCACTCTGTCTTTCCTAGAACTCCTCTTCATCCTTCAAAGCCCGGCTCAAATACCCCTTCTAATCTGCAGCCTTTCATCATCTCCAGCTCCAGGTTCCCATCATGCTTTGTTCACACTTCTGTTCTGATACATCTCTTTGCCTTCTCACTGTATGAGTATATATTCCCAGCTCTGCCCTAAGGTGGGTCCCTGAAGACTTTCGAGGGTAGCTGTCTCTTTCCTGTTATCAAGCTGAGGACAGGTGAACTTGGCTTTCAAGGTTTCCTCTTCCAGTCTTGTCCCCTTTGTTCTAAGTGGTGGAGTGCTGAATCCTCTCTGATGCATAGTTACTGGCATGTCCCCTGGGAATGGCTTTCAGGGCTGGGTGGCTTCATGGGCAGTGCCAGCCATTGTTAAGCCCATGGTGGGTGGGGCTTAGAAGAGATTTCTGTGACACACATAGCATCCAGCCGCCCTTTTCACATGTGAAGGATGGTGGCTTGCTTTCACCTCACTGTCCTCCCAAACCAAATGTGCTTAATCTTCTACACGTTCCACTCATTAACTGCCCCCTAAAACAGTAATTAAGCACCTCATTTTAAAGGGAAGTGATCCTCGTAAACATCATCTCCCATGCATAGCGACTCTCACACTGCTGGTATTGTGGCAGCTGAGTAAAAAGGCCTGTAATATGTGGGTTTCTGGTTTTTGTTTTTTTTTGCCTTGAGGGAACAAAGGATCCCTCAAATGAGATACCAAGAATCTCAAAAGAGCCAACAGAACAATACAGACTCTTATTTCGTGTGTAGCTTTGTTACAGACATCCAGGAAGGGTTACCCAACAATAACAAGAGAGTCTGATGATTCTTAAAACTTTTAGCAACTTGTGAGGTGGGGATGACCAGGAATGTGCGTACATTGTTAAAAGATGGATGCGATCACCGGAGGCCAATGTAAGCAAGCAGGACAGGTACCTTCCAGCAGAGCCCTCCAGAGTGCAACCAAACCTCTTTATTAAAAATATATTCTGCCAACTATTGTGCTATACAATATGGCTTCACTCCACTAAAAAGCTCATACCTAAATTTCCCAGAATTTTGGCCATTTGTTGGTCAGAAACTTTAGATTCTGTCATCACAGGTTGAATTGGCTCATTTATTAGTTTCTTCCCTTCTCTGTGCTCCAGAAAACTCCTCTTCTAACTACATCTAACTACCACAGAACACTCAGGGACACCAGCCTCATACAGCTGTCTCTGATTGGCTTGGTGCCCAAGAGCACCATGGGAAGGACTTTGGCAGTTGGAGTTCAGATATTGGCAGTTGTAACTGATGGGCTAGGCTTGGGGTCCTACTGACGAGTCCAGTTGCTGAAAAGAGAGGCAAGCAGAGTAAGGACCCAGGCACGGTGTGCTAGACTCTGCAGGGAGACGTGTGGAGTGGCCAGGAGCTGACATATGACCCCAGAAGGAGACCGTCATCTGGGAAGGGTAGACTGTGTGCTTTGTCATGAAAAGGAGGTATGACTGAAAACAAAGCCAAAATATGATTTGGCTTCCTGCCATTTCAGAGTTGGGCACTAGAAAAAGATGTGTATGACATTGTTGGAGCAAAAGAACCATTGAGTCTGGGGGTGGGGTGGCAGGTGCAGAAATACAGTCAGAAGAGAGATGGGTACACTGCAGGCCCCCTGGAGCCCAGGAGAGCAGCCCTCCTCTGTAGGGCTGAATTCCTGTTGGGCATCTTGTTTCTAGGATCTGCTTAGAGAGATGTGGGATTTTTAGATTGAAAGTTGTAAGTCGTTCATGATAGTGCATACCTGTTATCTCAGAGGAGATTCAGGAGTTCAAGACTGGTTTTAATTATATGAAATTTCCTCAGTAAGAGAGGGAGGGAAGAGAATGGAGGAATAAGGAGGGGAAAGAGTTTGATTTGACATGTTTTTTAGACAGAATCTCACTATGTAGTTCTTGGAATTCACTGAGATCCACCTGCCTCTGCCTCCCAAGTGCAGGGATTAAGGGCATGCACACCACCCCCAACCTCAAGAGTTTTAATTTTAGAAAGACTAAGCTCTATCAGAAAATATGGGGCATAAAAACTATGTTGCAGGCATATTTTAAAGTAGCATTAACAGTAAAAAACTATGACAACTCAGAGAAAAAGACTTCCTGGGAAGGCAGAGTCGAGTTCTAAGGAGATTGATTCTACCTGAAACGCAGGCAAAAGCACTCAGCTGGGGAAACGCATGGAGAGACTGAGTCCCTGAGAACTGAGATGCACAGTGACTCCGTCCGTTCAACCAGTGGGTTTCCTTTGGCCACTCAGGGTCTTCTATTGCTTTCTAATTCTTGTCACCAGAGGCCCTGACTTCCTGCTCTGTTACTGTGTACCCCGAGATGGCTGCCTGAGGTCCTGACTTCCTGTTCTGTTACTGTGTATCCCCAGATGGCTGCCTGAGAGCATCATCACTGAGCCCATGCAGCCAGCAGCTATGGACTCAGACCTGAAGCTGAAAGGCAAGTGTTTAGAATGGGAGTAAGAGTCCATGTGGTGATGAATCTTAAATGGCAACCTGATAGGTTCTAGTGTTGCCTGTAATATCTGGACATGTCTCTCTGTGTGTGGTTTATTGGTTGGGTTAATTGAGCAGGGCGGGGGGGGGGGAAGACCCACTGTGGGTGACATTTCTGAGGGACGGAGTCATGCATAAAAGAAAGTGAACTGAGCATGCGTTCAGTGAGTCTGCTTCCTGTTTGTGATGTGATGTGACGTGACTGACTTCCCCAAGCTTTGCCTTCCTCACTATAGTGGACTGAGCCCTTGGACTCTGAGCTGGAGTAAACCCTTTTTACCTCATATTGAAAGTTATTTTCTTGGAGAAAATGAGCTTCCTTGAAGAAGTAAGAAAACAGCAAATTTTTATTTATGTGGATATTTGTAGAATTGATATGTCGTCCCTTTTCACGTCGGGTGGAAAACCTCTACCTCGGTTCACTTTGCTTTCTGTTTTAGAACAGCTAGAGTGCTTCTTATCTAACATAATTGCCATCAGGAGTGTTTGGGATTTGTTTCAGTTTTCTATTGCTGTGATTAAAAAAAAAAAAAAGAAAGAAAGAAAAGGAACTTGGGTGGGGGCAGGTGTGCATATGTCAGTTTATACCTTTCAGGTTACAATCCATTACTGAGGGAAGTCAGGGCAGGAATTCACGGCAGGAACCTGGAGGCAGGAACTGATGCCAAGGCCATGGACGAGTGCTGCTTATTGGCTTGTTCCTCATGGCTTGCTTCGCTGCTTTATACAACTCAAGACCACCTGCCTGCAGGTGGCTCTCACCCCTCAACTGAAGTTGAATCCCTTTCATCTGACATCTGAGCCTGGCCAGAGGTATCTGGCTAATCAGATGCCCCCAAAGGGCAGTCTTATACTCTGCAGCTGCATGCACACATTTCCAGTTATTAAAAGAGAATAAAGTATGGTAAGAGTCAAAGTGCCCTAAATGTAATGAAATCTTTTGTGATGATTTATAGATCTTCAGGCCCTACTTCAGGTTCTGGAGTCTTCACCTTAGATGCATCACACAGCAGAATAAAAGCCACCAGATTTAAAGTCGCTGGCTCAGTTCCACCTAGATTGCCCTTAGTAGATGCCTTGACCTCCTGTGTTCCCACATGGGACATAACACTGATGGGGACATGCATGAGGAACATGGGTTGTTCGTAACTGCTCTTTAGCTACAAAGACATTTCCAGCACGCTTTGAAATAATTCATTATGGTATAGTCTAATGGAGCACAGCTTCCTGAGCAGCAGGGCTTGCAGAGAAGCCAGTGGTGCTTGTTCAAGGGCCCCGAGAATGCTAAACACTGTGTTTAACATGGGAAGTGAAGCTGGTACTCATGAGAAGTTCAAACAGGAAAGTTTAAAAGCCCAGGCAAGAGCTCAATAGTAAAGTGCTGGCTGCCCTTGCATGAGGATTTGAGCTCAGTATCCAGAAACCAAATAAAAAGGTCAATCGTGTTATTGAGAATCTAATCCCAGCACCAGGGAGGCAGAGACCTATGGCTCTGAGGCTCAGTGATTGACCAGCACGGCCTGCTTGTTAAGATCTAGGGACTAGGGATGGCATGGTGGTCTAAGAGAAAATAGCCCCCAAAAGCAGTGACATTATTAGGAGCTGTAGCTTTGTTGTGTGGCTTTGTTGGAGGAAGTGTGTCACTGGGGGGGGGGGGGCTCTAAGGCCTCCTCTGTTCAAGCTACACCCAGTGAGACAGTCCACTTCCTCTTGCCTGCATATCGAGGTGTAGCCAGTACCATATCTGCCTGCACAGCACCATGCACCCCACCATGATGATTATGGACTGAACCTCTGTAACTGTAAGCAAGCCACCTCAATTAAATACTTTATAAGAGTCGCTGTGGTCATGGTGTCTCTTCACAGTGATAGAAACTCTAAGACAGGTGGCAAGGGCATGAAGAAAGACAGACACACAGACACGTGTGCAGGAGAGTTAGGGCTCCGCAGTGCCATATGCTCTGTTGGCACCTCCTTCCACCTGTAACCTGCATCCTCAGCCTGTTTATTAGCTATGGCTTAGGAGAAGGGGTTAGCTAGTCTCTGTAGATGGTCTCTGCTGGCTGAGTAGCCCTGAAGTTGCTAGATTTTTCACACACTGCTCATTCATTGGAACTCAGAGAGAAAGCTTTGCTATTTGGAACCTCACTCTGTAATGTATTTATTTGCTCAGCCTGGGGGCTGAGGCATTGAAGTCTTCAACTTGGCCACACCCATGTCAGCAATATGATACACTCAGGACTCCACCCACTCAGGGCTTCTGCTCCTTACATATCTTCCTGAACAAGGCCATACCTATAAAACCTTCCCAAACAGCCATCAACTGGAAACCAAGTATCTAGATGCTGGAGAGTTATGGGGACATCACACACACACACACACACACACACACACACACACACACACACACACACACGCGCCTGCACGCGGGGAAGGGAGGGAGGGAGGGAGGGAGAGAGAGAGAGAAATCAACCCCTTGCTTCTGCTTTGTTTGTCTTCTTAGAGATGAACTTGTGTATCCTGCCATTTTGATGGTGGTGTCCTTTGCCATACAGAAGCTTTTCAGTTTCATGAGGTTCTGTTTGTGGCTGGTACAGACTTATTCTTGGTCTCCCATGTTTCTTGAAAGTGTATCAATTATGGGGGAAAAAGTGATTTTGCTGGTGGTACATCTTGCTGGTTGAGTGTGTACTCAGCATGCAGCCTACCGAAGCAAACTACAAAAAAAACCCAAGTGGCTTCCTTTTTAAACAGTTGAATGATTTCCAACACACCCCTTTACCTGTGTTGCTACAGCATAGCCCAGCTGAATACATGTGTCTCACTTCAGAAGGTTCCAGACTAAATTTTGTCTTTACTGCCTTATTCCTAAGTTTTACATGAATGGAATAGAAATATGTGGTCTTTAAGGCCTGGCTTCTTTTCCTTAGCAAAGTTTTTTTTTTTTTTTAATTTATTTTTATGTGTGTGGGTGTTTTTGCGGGCCTGTACACCACGTGTGTGCCTGATGCCTGTGGAGACCAGGAGAGGATATGAGTTCCCCCAGAGATGGAGTTACAGATGGTTGTGAGCTTGCAGACCCTTATCAACATAGTTTTAAGGCACACACATCCTTCTGTACAAATTTGTCTGTCACTGGGGAGTTGTGTTATAGATCACAGTTGTGTCATGGTACATTCATTTGTATTGTTCTAGTTTTAAGGATGTTTTGGCTTGTGTGTTATGAATTATGATTCAGTGAACATTCATGCACACATTTTAAAATGGACATCCAGTCTTCACTTCTCAAGGTTGGATAGGTAGAAGTAGAGTCTTATAGATGAGTATTTACCTGAACAAAAGTCCCTGTCAAATTGTGCTGCAAGCTAGTTGTTTCATTTACATTCCGGTTAGTAATGTATGTGAGTTCCCTCCAACACTGGATTTTCTCTGTCTTTTTAAACACTGACGTATTTTGTGGCTGGGGAATGATGCCATATTTTCATTTTTCTAATAACTTACAATAATGACTACCTTTCTATGCAGCTTCTTAACACCAATACATGTCCATGACAATGTGTTTATTCAAGTTCTTTGTTTTCCTGGACTATTGCTTTTTTTGTTGTTACTTTCTGTGTGAGTTCTTTATATTCTGAAAACAAGCCAAACATTTCTCTACGTATGAAGTGTTATTTCTACATGTTATGTGTACAGAGATATTGATTTGCAAGTATTTTCCTTTATTCTGAAGCTTCTCTTTTGACTACTTTCTTTTTTTAAAAGCTTTATTTATTTATTTGCCTTGGTGTTTGCCTGGAACTGGAACTACAGACAGTTGTTAGCTGCCATGTGGGTGCTGGGAATTGAACCCGGGTCCTCTGGAAGAGCAGACGGTGCTCTTAACCTCTGAGCCATCTCTCCAGCCCCCTTGACTACTTTCATATTTGAAGAGCAACAGTTATCTCAGAGGGTATGGAGAAGCTGAGGTCTGGGTGGGCCTGGTAAGCTGGGGTGAGCCTGCAAAAAGCATTTCTGAGTGAACATCTGGAGAGAAATGATTCTGTGTATTACATTGTTCCTTTCCGAAGGGAAGGTGCTCTGCCATCTGAAGTAACTATAATCCATAAAGCACATTTTCTCCTCTGCCATGGATCCCCAGCCATAGATCCACTTCCTCTTGCAGCTACCTGGTAAAGATTTTGCTCTGGAGGTGGGTGAAATACTCTATGAAGCTGTGGTGTTTCAGGCCCCTTGAGGGCTAAGTGACAGAACCCAGGGCAGCATGAAGACTTTTGAATTCGCAGGCCATGGGCACTCCTTGGAATGTTTACTCTGATTCAGGAGGAAACAGAAGCCTTTCTGTTCCTAGACCTTCTCCCCTTAGGACTCAGGAGCATCTGGGCAGCTCCATCCACAGTACTTCTCTCTTAGTGTTAAGGAAGCCCTTGGCAAGTCTTCCAGTAGCTCCTTACAGAGCAGTAACAGAAGCATGACATAGTACCACAAGATATGTATGCCACTAAACTTTATAGGAAAGCTTACGGAAGTTCAGGGTTAAATGTTGCTGTTGGGGGGGGGTCACTCCCTGCCTCATCCCCTACCTCCCCCTCCTCACAGTCTCACAAGTCCATGCTGGTGGGATCACTAATGTCCAGGTTCACTCTAGGCATTTTTTTTTTGTCACTAAGGATGTGCATATATCAATACACTATCAGTCTTCTGGATGGAAAATATGAGGCTGATACTCTGCAAGTCACCCTGTGGCCTGCTTTCTCCATAGTCCACACTGGCAGTCCACGCTCCTAGGAATGCATTTAATCAGTGCCTTGCCAAAAAAACTTGTAGGTTTGAAAATTAGAAAAATGTGGGGCAGGAGAGATGACTCAGCGGTTAAGAGCACCATCTGCTCTTCCAGAGTACCCGGGTTCGATTCCCAGCACCCACATGGCAGCTAACAACTGTCTGTAGTTCCAGTTCCAGGCAAACACCAAGGCAAATAAATAAATAAATAATAAATAAATAAAGTTTAAAAAAAAAAAAAAAAAAAAAAGAAAATTAGAAAAATGTATAAATATATGTTATCTATTATATCTTTAATTGTCTATATCCATCTATTTTTAGGGGCCCTCTTTTAGACACATAGCATAGATGGAAAGTGTTATTTTGGCTGATTTATCTTTTTCATTTCAGCATCCTCTATACCCTTCTCTTGCTTATCCGGAAACCAATTTGGGGCATTGGGCATCTTCACTAGACACATCATGAACCTCGGGGTGAGAGCTGGGACTCTGGCTGTGTGTCTTTACCATTCCTGCATGCTTTGTTTTGCCAATAGCTGTTAACTTCAAGTCTTGTTCTTTTTGTCTCTTTCATGCACCCGTAGATCTAATAAGAGCTTGTCTGTAACTGTGTAAGTTGTTGGAACACTTCTGGAGAGCCCTTGACAGCAGCTACTAAAAATTTAAAGGTTCTTACCTTTTGACCCTGTAACTTCTGCTATGTGCCATGGAAGTAGCATTGAGCTCTGGAAACAGTAAGCCTTTTATGCAAATGTGAGGAACCTATGTAGACTCCGAAGTTAATCTGTAGAATCACAACGTTCAGAGGCAGTGTAGCGAAAGGACTGGAGATGATTCACGTCTTTCAACTTTTAAAAAGTTCTGTGGTTGTTTTCCAGGGGGCAGACCCGAGATGCGTGCTGTGGTTGGGGGCCGGGGAGGGTGGCTGTGAGTGTGTGGAAGAGGGGGTTCCACATCCTCCTCCTCATCCCTGAAGCCCAGGATATTCTTACCCCATTCTTGACTGTTGCATGGTGGGTTGTTTTACTGAGTTTTTCCTTGCTGTTAAGTATCCTTTGATTTTGACCAGGCTTTATTTTCATTTTGTTTTTAAACTACCCAAAGTAAATTAGTAGAAATTATAAGCAAAGTAAAAAACAGATTAGGCTTTCGAAGGTGAAAATTGTCAGGGCAGGAGAGTAGTTGGATAGGGCCACAGCCTGGAGAACTTGTACATTCTTGTAGGTGAGGGGCTGAGGAGAGTGCTCAAGAACAGTATGGGAGACCTGCACCCTGGTGAAGCCCTTCTCCCCCAGACTCCCTCCCTCCCTTACCTTAGCAACGCTCCTGAGCCGTCCCCCAGCACCCTCCCCCATCTCTCCCATTCCTACATTGGGAGAGGCTCCTATCTCTCCTCTTCCACCCCCTCCCAGCCTCTCTCTGCCCCCACTTCCCCCATTGCACGGCTGCCCTGTCACTGGTGACCTCCTGCTTTATTTTAATTCTAGCCTTTGATTTGTGGCAGGGTCTCACTATGTAAACCTGGCTGGCCTGGGACTCTATGTAAACCAGGCTGGTCTGGAACTCAGAGATCTGTCTACCTCTGTCTCCCAAGTGCTGAGATTACAGTTTTGGTGACTTTTTTTTAGTTGATTACGTATTTTTTTTCTTACATACAAGTATTACAAAACACAGATTTATTTGTACTTATACTTCTTACAGGAAAACACAAATTTATTTAGACTTAAACTTTATAGGTGTTTGTTTCATGTGTGGGAAGAGACACACACATACTACCAGATGCCACAGAGTTTATTTCATTCCAGGGAGTTACTGAGCAGGTACCTGGAGAAGAGCAGGGGAAGAGGGAGAGAGAGAGAGAGAGAGAGAGAGAGAGAGAGAGAGAGGACTGTCACATGGCTTTTTATTATTTATTTATTTATTTTTAAGAGAAAAGGTGAGTATGGATTCACATAGACATGCCTGGGGCGCATGCGCAGTTAGCAGCGCCATGTTGGCTTTATCACATAGTGTGCCAGGAATACTTAGAATAGGTTCTTATTTTCTCCCTTCGTAATGCAAATAGTGGAAAATGGTGCAGAGCCCCTGGTTTTGTACTTTTTCACTCAGTGAATGAGGACAGTTGACCTACCTAAACATAGGTGTCTTTTGGCATCTGACATGCCCTGTGTTTTAGTGAAATACTGTTTATTCCTTAAATGTGCTTCTTATTCATTGTTTGGCTTGTTCACACTGTTGCTGGGTTAGCACCTAAACTCCCCAGGATTGTCTAGAATATTCCCAGGTGTTCCTGCTACCCTGCCTGCCTTTGGGAATCTTTGTCTCTCCTGATTCACTCAGCCTTTCTTTACTCCCACAACGTCGGATATACACTCAAGCTGCTAAACATGCTGTCCACAACTGATTTGTCTGTTTCTCTCATTAGGTGGTGAATCCTAATGGGGCCAGAGATGGACCTAATTAATTTTCACTCATATGGACAGAACACACACGAACAATGAATGAGACATATTCACCAGCAAGCTCACCTGCTGAACCATTGACAAAACTGTTTGGAGCACTGTGTCAGGGTTGCTATGGGATCTCATAAGATCTCTCATATTTGGGAATGATGCAATAAGCAGAGATCAAGCCTACAGACTTGATGGGCTGTTACTATTCAAGGTGGCAATACTAGGGTTTAATGGGACATGCTGTTGGCAGGTAGAAAGGTGATGTAGGAGCTTCAGCTCTTTAAACAAATAATTCAGAGTTGTCTGAACACTTGATTGATGCCAGGCTGTGTGAGAGCAACTACACATTATCAGCAGTGAGAGGGGCACCTGCCACTCACTGGGATACAGGAGGAGCAAAAACTGGGGGACAGGAGATAGGAGTATTGTTTTGGGGTCCAAAGGAGCAAAAGGCTTTGGGCAATGATGTCACCAAGGTGAGCATTTAGCAATCCTGAGGACTGTGGTGATGCTAGGAGTGTTGAGTTCAGCATCGTTGGTGTCAAGATATGACTTGGGTGATGTGGGATGTGGGATTTTGTACACTGTGGATTACCATTGAATAATAAACTGTTTTGGCCTATGCCAACGCATCTTAGAAGCAGGCAGGAAATCAGAGAATAGATAAAGCGGAAGGAGGGCGGAGTCAGACAGATGCTGCAAGCTGCCACCAAGAGAGCAAGATGTGATGGAACACAGGAAAAGCCACTAGCAAGACATAGATGAATAGAAATGGGTTAAGCTGTAAGAGCAAGTAATAGGCCTGAGCATGGGCTAAGCATCATGTCATTAATATAAGACTTTGTGTGATTATTTGGGGCTGGGGGTCCAGACCTCAGAGCTAGGGCAGGCTCGAAACTCATCCTACACTTGGGATGTAATAACTGAGGAGCCTGTCAAGAGGCTCACTTGTAGAGACAGGTAAATCAAGTCAGGATGAGGGGGCTCTAACCTTCCTTCCAGGTCAGAGGTAGAAGACTGGATATTGTAGGAAAGTATTAAAAACCACAAACCTGACCCATAATCCCATCATGCCAATCTGAAAGTGCTGGGCCTTACCAGCCTTTTCTGTGAATTTTAGCTGTGGAGACTATGTGAGTGTGGCTTTGCCTTCGCATTGCAGGATTTGGCTCCAGCATCTGCCCCAAATTAATTGCCACGGTTGATTTGGCTGATGTAATTGGCAAGACCCTGTCTCCTCACTGCTCCCCGGGTATTTCTCCATATGGAGTTATTTAATTAGACCGAAATAAAACTCCTCATTCATTCATTCAGCAGAGATTTATTACTTGTCCATGGTGTAGACTGTGCTTGCTGCTGAGGGGCGGGGCAGGCCTGTGACAGACACACCACCCTTGATTCTGGAGTGGCTTCTTTTACAAGGGGCTCTATTCCACCTGCATAGTTACAGGTACTCAGCCCAGTTTTCTTTTACTCTTCCTTTCTCCCTGCTCTTTTTTGTTTTTAACATGAGGGGACTTCCAGTATACGTTTGTACAACTTCTCACTTGGTGATATTTGCCCTCAACAGTATGGAAACCATCCAGATATGTGTCCCTTCATCACTGCCTTTTAATTTTCTTTTTATTTCCCTCATAGTCATAATAATACCAACTACATCTTTAAAATGAAGCTTTCTCCCTGTTTTACATGTTTCCAACAAACAAACAAACAAACAAAAAAACCTCAAACAAAATCAATTCTCAGGAATTATGATCTGAACTTCTAAAATCCACTTCAACACTTGCTGTCTTTGCTTTCCAGAAAGTTCCAGCTAGTCTAAACAGTGTGTGAATTTCTTTTTCCCTTAGATAGCATGGCTTATTTACTGAGTTTCCTGAACCAAGGAAAAAGCTAAAGACGTAAAAGAAAGCAAGGTTTCCCGAGAGGTCATGTGGTAGGCCCTGGAGAAGCCGAAAGTTGGTAATGTTAGGACAGGAAGCGCTCCTGCTGAGGTGCATCTGAGGAGAGCGCTACAGTGCTGTCCAGTGTTTGTGTAGTGCTTGTGCGGTGCTTGCTTCTATGAGAGGGGAGGGCTCCTGAGCTTATAGATCCACTTCAATACAGGGCAGAAAACAAGCTCATTTTGGTAGAGAAGGGTTCAATGAGGGAAGTGGCCACCAAACCTCGGTAGAAGATGCACACAGCGAAAGACAGATGCCCAGATAGTGTAACGCCACATGTTGCTGATGACAGTAAGTGGGCACTTGATCTGTGTTCCTGGAGCTCAGTGAAATCGAGAATTCACAATTATTTGATTAATTTGATGAATGTTCCAAATTAGGAACTCCAGGTCAGGGTTTGTCTCCGACCTAAATTATACAGTGCAGTTGTCTACAGTGATCAAATTAACCAGCTGATCGCCAAATTCCCCTTTTCCTCCAGCCCTGTGGACTCTGCCCCGGTCTATTTTGGGATAATTGATGCCTTTGTGCTCCTAGTCCTGCAGCTTGGTACCAACACTGAAGCTTTGTGCAGAACATGTCAGCTGACGATTTATTACCTCAAAATGCGCCCATTCTCCTGTGGAAGCTTATCAGTCAGAACTTTGGAGGCAATTTTCCAGACTCCTTCAGGAAAATTCTATTTTATTGCTATGGAAAATATTTGTTTCTTTGTTTTTCTTCATAAAATGGATCCATTTTGGTTTGAGATGCGTGTGATTTTCTTTCATTTTCCCCATTACTTTAAAGGATGTCTGTGTTCACTGGAACTCTTCCTAAATGATCTTAACTCCATAAAGAATAAGGAAAACAAATCACAGTGAAATGATGGTGAGGAAGCATTTCATTCTTTTTTTTTTTTTTTTTTCCACTTTCATTTATTTATTTAATTATTTGCATTGGTGTTTGCCTGGAACTGGAACTGCAGACAGTTGTGAGCTGCCATGTGGGTGCTGGGAATCGAACCCCGGGTCCTCTGGAAGAGCAGACGGTGCTCTTAACCCCTGAGCCATCTCTCCAGCCCCCAAAGCATTTCATTCTTTACGGTAAATATCTCCTTCTCTAGTCTGCTGTAATTGAGGCTCTGCAACCAGTGGAGGTAGTTACCGAAGATAACTCAGGTCTGAAGCTCTAGGAACTGGCCTTGATGCTGCCTTGAGTTTCCTTTCTATGTTCTTTTGCGTCTGTGTCTGTCTGTGTACAAGTGTATGCAGGCGTGTGTGTATACACCTTTGTGTGTCTGTCTGTCTGCATGCCTGTACACATGTAGAGGCCCAAGCTCAACTTTGGCTCTCATTACTTTTTTTTTTTTGTTTTGAAGATAGCGCTCATGCTAGCCTGGGGAATCATTGGATTAAGGTGAGTAGCCTGTCAGCCCCAGGGATCCTATGTCTGTGCCTCAAAGCACTGGCTGATAACTGAACCATTCTGCAGAGTCTTTTTCCTGGGTGCTGGACACCGAACTCATGTCCTCATACTGTGTGAGGAAGCCTGTCACCAGTGGCTCTGTCTCCCAGATCCCACACTGTGCTCTTTTTTAAAAAAAATTATTATGTATACAGTGTACAGAAGAGGGTACCAGATCTCATTATAGTTGGTTGTGAGCCACCATTTGGTTGCTGGGAATTGAACTCAGGACCTCTGGAAGAGCAGTCAGCATTCTTAACCTCTGAGCCATCTCTCCAGCCCCCACACTGTGCTCTTAAGCATCATGTTACCGCCATTTACCTGTATGTTAAAAGGGAACAAGCAAGCTGGTTGACTCCTTAGCCCTCTCTCTATGTGGCTCAAGGTCTCTGCTCTTACTGCACTTACTCTGTAGTACTTTGTTCCTGCTTTGGCTTGGTGGCAGCTGGAAGTTTGAGCATACCAACAGTTGACCACTCATGTCCAAAATGGTGTGGCATGGAGAGTTGTCACATGCTTATATGACCAAGTTTTTGAAATGGTGGCATTTGTCTCTTTGCTCTTAGACTTTAAATGTGGTCCCTGGTTCAAGTCCCAGGTCTGGCCAGGATAATAAGCTGGAGTTGGCCTGGGTGCTTCAACAGCACCAGGAGTGGGGTGGGGTGTGCAGGACTCAGGGCAGGTGGAAGCTGGATTCCCTGCTGATGACTCCCACTCCAAATTGAGGAAAGCTTAAGCTCCAGGGCCAAGCAGCTCAGAGCCCAGGCATTGTTTTGCTTTGTGGTTTGTTTTGCTTTGTGACAACTTCTCACCGTGTGGTCCAGGCTGTCTCCAACTCAAGATGCTCCTACCTCAGCACCCCAAACACTGAGCTCAGGCAAAGGTTTTAGTTTATCTGTTTGTTTAATTTTCACTTTTCTGTTTTATTTTTGAAAATAAAAACCTGGAAACTTAAGTTTTTTTTTATTGCTGTTTGATAAACACCTATGGTCTGAGTGTCAGCTGTGCTCAGTCTACAGTTTTCTGTGTCCCAGATCTCAGGAACAGAAGAAGGGACCAAACCTCTGTGAGAGGAGCAGGGTATTATTGTCAACTGGAGGGAGAGACACAGGCCTGGAAACAAGGAAGGTGATCCTGTGGGTTCCGAATCATTGAAGGAGAAAGCGTCAGGAGTTGGGAAAGGAGAGAAGTAGTTGAATGTCTGGCAAGACCCCCCCACCCCCCCAGTGAGAGTTACCCTGCACCTGTCAGGGTCTGTGCGGGGAGAAACTGACACAGGTGGTCATAATAACTCTGTTCTCATCCTGACACCAAACACTATCAGCAAGAACTGAAGTAGTGTCATTGACTAAAAGTGACGACACTGTTAATTGTCTACTTGACACAATCTAGAATTACCTAGGAAATGAAACTTCATTAGAGATTATCTAGATTAGATTGGCTGGTGGGCATGTCTGTCTTGATCATGTTAACTGAGGTGGGAAACCTCAGTGTGAGTGCACTCTTCCCAGAGCAGGGGATGCTGGGATATGTGAGAGCTGAGTGTAAGCATGCATGCTTCACTTGCTTGTGCTCTCCTCTTGCCTGTGGATATGGTAAGATCAGTTATCTTGAACTCCTGTGGTTTTGGTGATATCCTTCCATGGCAGTCCACACCTTAAACTGTAAGCCGAACAAACACCTTCTCCCTTAAGGAGAATTTGTCAGAGATTTTATCACAGCAATAGTAGCTGATTATTGCTGGCTATGTTGGGATTTGCAGTATATTTTGATGTGTTTTGAATGGCTCCTTATTTTTTCTCCCTCTTTGTTATTATTTTTGCAAACAGCTGTAAATTCTTCCATATGGTGCAGCCCAAATGCTTCACATAACAAGCAGCAGGAGTGTATAAAAGGAGTGCATAGATTATTTATTACTTTAGTAGACTGTCATGCCAGGTCCCAAGGAGAAGGTCTGTTACCCATTCAGAGGGCCATCTCTCATGAGAAAGTTCACTGTTTCTACTTGTAGTATCAAGTAGAATATTTGCTTGGCATGGCATGTTTTAGATTTATTCATCTGTTTCTTAAAGTTCTGAAACTCAGTTATCAGTTGCAATGTCAAAGACTAAATGTATTTCTGGTGAGCTATGCCGAATTTTCATACGTGGTTTCTTTCCAATATTGGCCTTGGCTTTAATGAGCAAATACCAGCTGGTGAGCAGTCGATGGCTCCCAACAGCATCCTTTAATATTGGGAGAAAATAGCATTGTTTATTTGCTTTCCCAGGTTGATCATATCTCATGGAGTAGAGTGTTTCCATAGTTAGAAAATGTAAACATTATTGATGTGCTTACCACAAGTATTGTTACTTCCCTGTTACTATATTAAAACACACGACCCAAAACAACCTGTAGAAGGAGGCGCTTATCTTGGCTTATGGGTCCAGGAGGAGTCTGTGAGGTGGGGGTGGCGCAGTAGCAGGAGGTGGGAGTGAGACTCTGGCTGGTCACGTTTTCAGTCACACACAAGAAACAGAACAGGGAGCAGGCCAATGTTATAAACCCTCAGTCCCACCCCAGTGACACACCTCCTCCAGCAAGGCTCCTCCCTCTCAAGGTTCCAGATCCTCTCCAAACAGTGCCATCATCTGGAGACAAGTTTTCAGCTACCTGAGCCTGAGGGGGACATTTCTCATTTGAACCTCCATACCTCAGTTCTTCATAAATGTTTTGTAGTCACCTTTATGAAATCGTGCTATCTCTATATGTTGAAAGCAGAGAATAGAAAATTTAACTTTTGAACAGAACCACAAAGAAATATAATGAGTTTCTTAAATCAAAGGAGTTTTTTGGTTTCTCTCTGTGCCACCTGCCAAGTCTTTGTTTAAAAAGTTCTTAAAGGAAGACACTCTGACCAGCCCTGTGTGAGTTCACGAAGGGAATTCCCATCACTTGTTAAAAGTCTATGTGTCGCTAATGATGACTTGTAATCATGAAACACATTTCTCTGATGGCTGCAGGCATTTTTTTTCTGAGACAGATAACTTTCTGCCTTCCATAAAGCTCCTTTTCAGAACCCAGTTGCTTTATGGTTTCTCTCCATGTGCCGCATGATTGTAAAGACATGATACATATCTTTAAGGTCCCCGAACTTCATGCCCTCTGATCCCCTTTCATTGTAACTGACAGTGTATCGGCAATGTATGTATTCACTGAGCTGATTGCTCACTGCTCATTTAGTCAGATCAGAGGGCAGAGGGCAGGAAGAGCCATGGTTGCCTTTCCGTTGAGTCCCATCGTCTCTGTACTACAGACACATGCTCTTTGACTGACGGCTGGGAGTGACAGTGAGAACAGATGTGCCCACAGATGAGTGGAAGTGGTGGCCCCCTTTCTGAGCCAGCTTCTGCCAGTCTTCCCAGTGACTCCATTTGCTACATTGTCAGTGGATGCTTGTCATCTGTGATCCATCTAGAAATGTTAATATGATGTTAGGGATTGGCTCTGAGGTGGAGCTGGAGACTGTGAGCTCTATGCTCAGTATGCACACTTCTGCTTTTCCTGGCCACAGGTTGTTTCTATTTACAAAGGGATCTGAAGTCTTAGAAAGCTCCTTTACCTGAAAAACACTCAAGGCACCTAGTGTGACCATCTATGGCCCTTGGTTTTATTTTATTTTTCTCATGTTCTTGAAGACTAGTGGTTTTCCACCTGCAGGTCATGACTCCTTTGGGGGTTACATATCAGATATCCTGCATATCAGATATTTACATTATGGTTCATAATACACAATTACAGTTATGAAGTAGCAATGAAATGATTTTATGGTTTGGAGTTCTTACAACATAAGGAATTGTATTACAGGGTCTCAACATCAGGAAAGTTGAGAACCACTGTAGTAGACCTTTTTAAAAAAAGGAATTCAGATTGTTACTGACTTGAAGGAGAGGCTCCGATGGGATATTTAAGAACTAGGGACTCTTTAGTTCTGGGTAGATCTCTGGTGCTGAGACATACCTGGCAATCCAAGGTCTGTCACATACATATGTGTTTACTCACATACGTAGGTTTGTACACATGGGCAGCACAGAGAGCATGACATCTGAGAAGATCAAATTTTTAGTTAGATTGAGTGATACACCCCTGAAATGCCAGCACTTAGGAGGCTGATGTAGTAGGATTGTGAGTCCCTGGCCAGCCTGGGATACATAGTGAGATACTGTCTTTTTCTCTTAAATATTTATTTTATTTTTATTTAATGTATGTGGGTAGTTTGCCTACATGTATGTCTGTGCACCCCATGTGTGCAGTTCCTACAGAGGCCAGAAGAGGGCATCAGATCTCTTGGAACTGGAGTTAAAGTTGGTTGTTAATAGCCATGTGGTGCTGAGATTTTGAACATTGTTCTCTGGAAGAGTAGCCAGTGTCTTAAATTGTTGAGCTAGTCCCTCACTTCTCAAGACATGTGCCTAAGAAATCCCAGTGGGCTTGAGAGTTGGCTTGGCAGTTAAGAGTACTTACTGTTCTTGGAGAGGACCAGAGGACCCCATTTTGTTCCAGCACAAGGTAGCTCAAAATGACCTGTAACTCCAGATTGGGTGGGTTCAACACTCTCTCTGACCTTTTCTGGTTACTGAACACACACAGATAGTATGCACACATACATTCAGGCATACACATTACATTTATCTATTTTAAATTATAAACCCACCAAACCAACCAAACAATAAAAGGTGATGTTTATAAGTGTATGCTCTGGAGGCATGGCCAGTCAACACTGACTTGAGCTCAGCAGTATATTTAGGTCTATCTTTAAAGTCCTTTGACATTGCCAGGTGTGATGATGTACATCTTTACCCCAGCACTCCAGGGTGGAGACGGTGGATCTGAGTTAAGGGTACCTTAGTCTACATGGTGAGTTCTGTGCCATCCAGGGTGCTGTTAGGAATGAGAATTGCTTCCACAGGCTTATTTATTTAACTACGTGGTCCCCAGCTGGAAGAACTTTTGGGGAAAGATTAAGGGAGTGGCCTTGTTGGAAAAGGCGTGGCACTGGGCCTGCACTTTGAGTTTTGATGGATTTGTGCCATCCAGTGTTCTCTCTGACTTTTGCTTGCATTTGGAGACACAAGGTGTCAGCTGTTTTTGTGTTTGTCTTTGCTCCACCATCATGGACTCGCCCTCTGGAATCATAAGTTCATTTAAACGTTCTTTTCTAAGTTGCCTTGGTCATGGTGTTTAATCACAGCAACAGAAGAGTAACCATTGCACAGTGCTACCTAGTCAGCCCCTGCATTGAAGAAAAAATCCTTTAAATATGAATTTGATTTTAGATGTTCCTCTTATATGTAGCACTTTGCTTCCTCCTGTTGACATCCTGATACCTTCCTTCTCTAGGCTTAGCCTTGCCAAGCTCCACATTCACTCCTGACTTGGAAAAATGTCTGTGCATTTTATCTTAATTTATGCATTGTATCTTCTGCTTGGGCCATGGGATCACCCATTCACTTGCACATTGGTTTGACTCATGATTATGTTTATCACAGTAAACATAGCCTGAACTTAACCCCTTATTGGCTAATCTCCAGTCCTAGTAACTGCCTGGACATCTGCGATATATAGTGTACATTTAGGACGTATTTGGCAGAGCTCTGTAGAGGAAAAGAACCAGTAGGATGTGTACATCTCAATTATGAAGGGAATTCACTCATGGATTGCATGATGGGGCTGGACAGTCCAACAATCCTGCTAGAGAGGCTGAGAGCCCGGTACGTGCTCAGTTGATGAGGCTGCCTGCCTCAATCGTCCCAGACTGGAGCCAAGGGCCTGAGGGTTCCTTGGAGAGTTCCTAGTATTTAGTCCATATGAGAAGGCCAGCCAGGAGGCCACTCACTGTGAGATGAGCCTTCCTGCCTCAGTTTATCCTTTCTGCAAACACTTCCAGGGACCTGCTTAGGGCTCCATCTTCTAGTGGGCTCCAGATCTCGCCAACTTTCTCATCATGACCAACCATTATAGGACTTGATTTTCACGTATTACAATTTTAAGGAAATTATTAAAGACACTGAAAATTTGAAATATCAGTTTCTTTTTAATTTTATGTTTTAGTGAATTCAGGATACTTTTATAGTTATAGGGAAAAGATTAAATTTTTCTTCAAATTTACATAGGTTACAAATGAAAACTATATTGGAACAATTTATTTTTTTAACCAAGGACTTAAGATTTTTAAGTTTAGAAATGTTATTGAGATCTGTGATAGGCATAGTATAGTATCTCACCAGCATACTATCTGTCAAAATAGCTTGAGATTTTTAATTGAATGAATTATGTCTTTACATTAATATGATAAAGTTAATGCATCAGATTGACTAGGTTAAAATAATTATAGTTATATATTTTATAAATTAGCATTAAGTACTTCATGAGTAAAGCAATTTATCTATTGTGTGTGTGTCCTCAGAGATGGATGGTCTTTAGAAGTGATGGAGATTTTCTCCAACCCCCCCCATTCCTTTCAGTGTCCTCACTGATGATCTTATGTATGAGTATAATCTCCCCACTCTGCAGAGCAGCACAGACGTGGTGGGGACAGGCCCAGGATCTTACCACGCTAGGTCAATGCTCACAACTGAGGAGCATTCCAGAATGAAAAGTTCATAGAGTAGGGATGGTACAAAGATATTGGCACTTTACACAGGTTACTATGAAATTTGGATGTAGGCCAGGCATTTACTTGTTCTAAGAAATGTCCCATAATTCCTGTGAAGCTCTATTTTATTGGTTTAAGAGAGTGACATAAGTGCCTACTTCTTATGTTATGAGGGTAATGAGTGTCTAGAAGATGTCTAGGGCACATGCTTTCTTTTCATGTGTTCAGTGAATGGCGGTCTTTCCTGAGACAGTTATTGCCTTGACCATGCTTGGAGACCTCACAGGTCAGGGGGCTTTGGGCTCACTGGTTCAGATGAGCATGGCTCTCTAGACATGAAGGAGAGTATAGGGAATTGTCTTGATGAACTCTGAGCTCAGGGACAGATTTAAGATTTAACAAACATGGTTTGTAAAGAGGAAAATATTAGCGTGTATATCTTGAGGGAACAACTCCTAGCTGTAAGGTAAAGCTACAAATGACGGAGGCTGACTTAGGGCGATCTGCAAATGCTAATGGAGACTTAATTGCTAGGGAATTTAAAAGATTAATTAATTAGAGTGTGTTTGTGGTGCATGTGTGTTATGTTTATGAAGCGGTATGTATGTGATGTGTACATGGGTATGATGGGTATGATGGGTATCTTTCTTTATCCATCTCTCTATTCCACTCAACCAGCAGCTTGTCTTTTTGGCTAGATTCCCTAGCCAGTATCTGAGGTCTATCTCTGTTCTCTCCTGCCCGGGTCACAGGAATAAGCAACTATGCCCAGTTTGGTAATGTAATTTAAATCTGGTTAATGTTTTTGTTATTTTCCTATCACAAAATTTCACAGATCTTGAATATTAATGGTCCACTCAGTCATATTCTTTAAATTTTCTCCATAAATCCTACTATTTTTCATAGATACTTTTGTGGAAGGCAAGGTGTGTGTGTTTGTGTGTGTGTGTGTCCATCCATATGCTTACATGCAAATGGCATGTGTCAGGTGTACTGTGTTGCTGAGGTAGGAGCTTAGAAATGCAAATGAAATTGTATTTATTTAATATCTTACTTTTAAAAAGATTCTGCAAATGCTCATGAGAAAATAATAGAAAGATGGGTGCAAAGGAAGAGACTCTTGGATGAGGTGACTCTAGTCTTGTGCCTTCACTCATCCGTGAGTCAGGAACTGAGTTGTGTTTGAGATTAATAAACAGGAAGCTGACCCACAGCAGCTCCGAATATGGAGGGGACGGGGCTCACAGGCATAACAATAGCTGAGGCTTGAGATGCTCTAAGTTTACTGTAAGAAGAGCAGGTGACGACACAGAAGAGAGGTCTGGGCTCAGGCTGCTGCAGGTGGCAGCTTCAGAACAGACATTCTGTTTATCACAGTTCTGAGAGGCGGAGGAGCTGAGAAACCAGAATATACTGGTTCCTGGGAAAGGCCTTCTTTCTGGTTTTGTCGCTATGTGTGTGTGTGTGTGTGTGTGTGTGAGAGAGAGAGAGAGAGAGAGAGAGAGAGAGAGAGAGAGAGAGCAGTTTCACCACTCCCTGTTTTCAAAGGTTACTAATCCAGTCACGGGAGCCCCACCTTCACTTCATCATCTGAACCAAATAACCTCCCAAGGATGTCACCCACAGATGTCACCACACTAATATTAGCTCTTTAGCAAATGCATTTAAAGGGGTACAAACATTTAGACTATGGCTGCTGAGGGACATTTACAAGCCAGGAAAGAAGCCCTCAGGAACCCTGGGCTCCTCTCTACAACTCTGAGAAAATTTATGTCTGTTGTTGAAGCCACCTAGCCCCGGGCCCCAGGAGCAGGATAACCGCTGGATTTGAAATCCTTGATATAACCATTTTCCAAAATGGTTTCCCTGTGTAGCTTTGGCTGTTCTGGAGCTCTCTTTTTAGACCAAACTAGCCTCAAACTCACAGAGATCTGTCTGCCTCTGCCTTCTGAGTGCTGGAACAAAAGTCATGTAAAGACATGTACTATCACCCCTGGGCTGAATTTTTATTTAATGAAGTAATTTATTTAAATTAGCAAAGAAGATGGTAAAAGTAGAATAGTACTAATTCATGGCAGCTCTTAAATTTTACTTTTCAAAAAGACTGAGAGAAAATACAGGTATAGCCTGATTCAAAGGAAAAGACAACTAAAAACTGTGTTATAACTGGATAAATGAATAAGTGGGTATGTTTATGAGGAAGATTTTCAGTATGATATGTTCACTTAGAGAAGGCTCCTAGGGAATTTCGAATATAATGTGACCTTTCCTCCACCAAATTCAATTTGCATCAACTTTCCAAAAATATGCTTATTGCATAAATTAGGCTGCACTGTACTTGCTAAATACTGTTTGATTTAACAAGCGCTTTCTGGATGTAGGTGGCGGCCAGCCCCGGGGCTGCCCCCTAATGCATGCATAAACTGTGTTGGTGATCAGGGTTGTGCAGAGAGTTCACTTTGCACCTCCTAGGGTGCCAATTTTCAGAAACCGTGAGAACCCAATAGAAAAGTCTCACCTAAGATCCTCTGTGACCTAAATGGCAGGGGAAGCCATTATCATTCATTTTACGTGCACGCCTGGCCCAGGTTGTCAGCTGAACACCTCTGGACTCTAGGGAAGGATTTTTGCTGGCTTTGGGAGTCCTGAGAATTGAAATGGTCAACCAAGGTACTTTATTATCTTGATCAGAAAACTAATTAAAACAGAAGGATGTACATGGTCCAATAGGCATGGTGGAGCAGGAGATCAAGGACCACTGACCAAATAAACGTCTACAATAGAAACGGATTACAGAAGTTGGGTGTGGCGGCACACACTTGTAACAAATTTTTAGTTTGGGGAGGCTGAGACAGGTCAGCCAGAAATTCATGAGATCTTTAAAACAAAACAGAACCCATTAAGTAAACGGTAAGGTATATGGAATTGCATGAAAACTGGACTTTAGAGATGAGAAAGATCAGTTTGAGACTGAGGAAAGTAATGGAGGTGAAATAGGAATCAGGACTTGGAAGTGAAAAATACAAAGAAAAAGACATGTAGAGACATTTGGAGTGGAAGCAGGTTGCAGCAAACGCTCATATGTATATATGTGTGATGCCCATATGTGTATGTACATATGTGTGTGCATGTGATGCCTGTATGTGCATGTATACACATGTGTGTGTGTGAGACATTTGTCTGGGATGAGTGCTAAAAGGCAAGCATAAGAACATAGGGGCATGTGGCTCACGGGAGAGACACAGGGGCCTATTTACTGTAAGATTAAGAAAGTTGTGTTTGAATTTTCCTAACCACCAAGGTGAGTGCTGTGACCACTGTCTTGGCAATAAAGGATCTATGGCTTAGAAAGGTCAGGACTACACGTATGTGGCTTAGAGAGGCCAGGACTACACATACATGTTACAGCAGATTTGATTGTGTTGTCCAACAGTGGAATTGGACCTTGGTTCAGAGAGTGGAGTCCACCTTCAGCTGGCTGGAATGGACCATAGAGTTTTCTTGTGGACTCAGGAGATAGAAAGATGCAGAGAGGAAGAAGGAAGGACTTAGAAAAGATTCGAGGGCTTTTTGATCTGGAAAATGTTTCTTTTTTTTCAGCTGTTCTTTGGATTTATTGGGTTTTTATATCAATTCCTGTCTCCTGAGTTTTTATTAATACTAGAACAATTAGGATAAACACATATCTAAGCTCCAGAGTCTGCCTGGGTTGCCTGGCATCCTAGACATCCTATGGTTTCACGTTAGTGTCATTCACTAAAAGACAGCCCTAATGCTTAACCCTGTGATGCAATGGGATGGAAGCTCATCTGAGCGGAGTCTTGCTCAGCATCTCTTCCCTCTCTGCAGTTTGTCTTGTGTTATTCACACTAGCTTATGAAAGTCAATGCCCTAAGAATTCTCTCTCAGTAAACCACTTGGAAAAACATCCCCATCTTATGCTCTGTCGCCTAAGGCATTATCTCCAGACATGCTCCTAAGCTGTAGTTATTGCTCCCAGTATATCCGTGCTGTAGAGGACATGTTCTGTCCTCTGTCAGTAGAGACTGGCCATCAGAACATTATGCTCAGAGACCAAGAGTGACAGCAAGGCAGTCTCACTATGTCTCAGCCTGTTAGTCAAGCACCCAGATATTCCCACCCAGTTTGGCTCTCTAATTATTACTGTGCTTTCTAATGAGGAAGGTGGGAGAGAACGTATTACTGCCTATGACCACACACAGCTTGTAAGAGACATCACTTGGGTAGATAGCTGTGCTTGACTTCATAGCTCCAAAGTCTAGTGGCTCTTATTAGAATGTAGGACTCCTCAAAGAGGCAGATTGCTAGGCTGTTTGCTGCATAGTCATGGTTCTGCTTAGGCTGCAGAAGTAACCACATTAACAGTGGATAGCCAATACAATAATAACCAGCCTGCCTCCATCTTAGGCTCAAAAGCCATCTTAAAGACAGACTAGGTTCATTCCTGTTCATAATTAAATCTGTTTCTCAAGGATTGGGCTATGCCCTACCTGTAACCTTAACTCCAAATGCCTCTGTACTGCCTGTTCCAGGAAATAGCAACCATATTTTTGTTTGTAAAACCATCTTGCAACCCTATCTTTGTTTCAGAAGCTTTCTATGACTACCTTGTTAAGACTACCTGGCAACCATGTCTTTGTTTCAGGAGTCGTTATGATTAACTTATTATACTTACAGTTTGTTTCTGTAACCCTGTTTGCCTGCCAAGTCCCCCATTTGGAAGCTCTCTACCCCTGTATTATAAAAACTTTGTCTTCCTCATATCCGGTGCTGACCTCTTGAACTTCACCTTAGTGGGAGGCAGCCCAAGTCCACAAATAAAATATTTGTTTTAATTAATTGCTTGCTTAATTAATTTGGCCATGATGACTTGGATTGGTGGTCTTTTTCCTTGAATCTTTGGATTAACAAGACCCTACTGAAGAATTCCTAAGCATAAGTGAATGTCAAGGTGGACTGGGTAGTCTTAAAGTATGGAGGAGATTCAGTGACCATGTGACCAACCAAATGGAGAACTATAGAGAATAATAAGAGATCCCATAACACTTATGAGCTGGAAAACCTGAGCAAGCCAGGATGCATGGTTACCATAGCAACAGGAGGAGGCAACAAGGAGCTATAGTAGGTTCTTGAGCACAGGAACAGAACCAATTGGTAGAGTTTACAACCATGGAGGCTAGATGCTTAGTAGACAGGAGGTTGTTCCAGAGATGACACTGGTCTGCTCGTCTTTGTGCTCTAGCTCTTGGTTTGCTTTCAGACTCACTGCTAGGACTGGCATCCTTCTTAGACTTCCCCATCTTGTCGAAGGCCATCGTCCATCTATCCTCTGGCTAGGTGCTCAAGACCCTTGCTTCAGTCCTTGGCTTGCTCAAGGAAGATCCTGCACTGAAAACAAAGTCTCTTTACTTCAGGCCTGTGCTCCCTGAAGTATCTGTACCCACCCATGTGGGGGTGCCCTACACCCTGGATCTAGTGGTGTTCCCCATGAGGAATTTCTGATAAATGGGATTATAGGGATGCATAACTGTTGCTAAGGAAGACTTTCTACTCAGGTAGATTGTCTCTGCTGGTTATCTAATGTGGAGAAAGGAATGAGAAAGAGCTACTCTTCAGGTCTTTTGTGTTCTTCAGAGTTCATGCTGCTCTGGGTTAAGGGACCAGGCTTCTTATTCTCATCACAGACCTTTGGGTCTCCTCTGCTTGAGTTTTAGACATCCGCTAAGCCTGCAGAGTCTTTGCAGAATTTTACCTTTGAAGACAGAAGATTAAGGTTGATTGCTCTAGTGGATTTCAGGGAGGAAAAGGATAGGTGGAGAGTATCTTTGGGGAATGGTAGGGTGAAGAGGAGAGGGAGAGAGAGAGAGAGAGAGAGAGAGAGAGAGAGAGAGAGAGCCTATTAAAACTGTGGTGTATCACATCTCCAGGTCTAGAGAGAGAGAAACCTAAACAAATATGTGGCTATGTAGTTAAGAACTAAAACATGATGTGGAGTCAGGAAGGAGTCTCTGCTTCCATCCTCTGGATCCATCCTCTTGAGTAGAGGAGGAGGAAGAAATGGCCTTTGGGGGGAGGGCATCCTGCCCTGTGTGCGGGTAAAATTGGCTTCTGAATGAAGATTGATTGCCCAGTCTTAAACACTCAAATTTCTGAAATGGGAATATGGTGCAATGAAAAGCACTCAGAACTATGTAGACCGAGGTTCTAATCCCAGGTGTCATGGTGCAGTTGCATGGCTTTAGATGTGCTCCTGAAGTCTACACACATGTCGTCCCCCGATGCTGTCCTGAGGAAACGGCACCCCTGCTGATTCCGATGGCTTGGGAACCAGCAGTAAATGCCCTAGAGGTGAAGGCCTGGCATCAGGGTGGTGGGACCGTAGCTCACAGCTGCTTCCTCTGTCTGGTCTTCTTAGCCACATTCTCTCAAGGACATACCACATGTCTTAGCCTTGATTGTTCATTAGTGTGTGCCCCCCCACCCCCAGACTTGCAGTGTTTTTCTTCTTGGCTTTTAGGGACTAGCATTCAGGCACTTGGAATATGGCCGCCACAAAGAATATTCTTTTTGCTTCAGGGTCTGCAAAGGTTCTAGGCAGTGCCCTGAGGACATCCAATCCCTCCTCCATTTCTTCCCTTCTGCTCTCCTTGCACCCCCTTCTCTCCTTTTTCTCTCTTTGCTTTTTCTTGTTTTTTTTTTTTTTTCACTTGTTCATTTTCTTTCTAATTTTATTCATTTTTTGACTTATTTTTTGGGATTTTTAGATACAAGATTGTCTTGTAACTGAAACTGGCCTCAAGCTCACATTGTAGTTAAGGACTGACTTAATCTTCTCGCCTCTACCACCTAAGCTTGGGTTCCAGGGTTCCACCACTCCAAACTTCCGTCTTGGTCAAATGAGGGTATACCAGAACCTTCTTACTAATTTTTAAACTTTGAGGGTGCCAGATTCCTTGGAACTGGAACTGCAGATAGTTGTGAGCTACCATGTAGGTACTGAGAATTGAACCCAGGTCCTCAGCAAGAGCAGGCAGTGTGCTTAACGGCTAAGCCACCTCTCCATCCCAGCACCTCATATTTTACAGAGAAGCACTTTCAAAGCTGTTCTCTCATTGGTACTGGGCATGCACTTGGGATTAAATGCCATTGTTCACAGGTATGAAGCTCTCAAAGCATAAATTAATGAAAAGGAAATGCCGTCTTCTGGGTAAGCCTAAGCTTGAGGCACAAGATAGAAATATCCTTGACCAACCTGCACGATGGTCACAATTATTTCTCTGTGGAACTGTTAGCACAGAGACAAGATAAATTTACTACAATGTATATCTTTAAAGGAAATAAAATTTTAATTTAAAAGCTAGTGTATATAGTTGAAAATTGGAACATATTGACTCTTTATCTTCATGGCCAGTTCTGTTGGGAGACATTCTTGTAGTAAGTTTATAGGGATGCCAGGCATCTGTAGAATGTTCAAGACCAGGGCTGAGATGTTAAGACAGTTCTGCAGACAGTGGAGTCCTTGGCATGGAGTACAGTCTGTACATGAACACCCTGCACTGCAGATGCTAACAATGGCAGGGTTAGCTGTGGACCCCTTTGCTCCAGTCCGAGCTGAGTCCTGCCTGTGACCACTCTTAGAACCCCCTTCTGGTCTCTATAGTCCAGGTTGCTGGTCTAACCCGTTTTTTTTTTTCAGGAAGTTTCTTTAGAGTTGGTTTCCATAAAGCCGGTGGGGGTCAGAAAGCTCATGCCCACATCTGGCTCATCACATCTGGACTACCAATTCCTATAAAGGCCTTCTTTCATTTAAAATTTCATTTATGGGCCCCAGCTTGGGCTCCCTCACCAAACGTCCCTGACTCTGGGGGAGTGATGACTGGGTGAGATGGTCCAAGTCAGCCGCACATTCTGAGCTGCTTTTTTCTTCCCTGAGTAAGGGGCATGGTTTATTGAATCTTATGAATCACTATGAGAAACAGCTATCTAAACAGGCCAATCCTCTCTCCCCTTTGTTGGTAATGTGCTCACCACCCCCACTGCCATTTTCAGATGCATTTCCTGGTATTAGGTGTGACAGCTTTCTGTTGCTTTCAACTCAGTCTCACAATTCTCCAATGCTGTACACTTGCCTACAGTATCTCCTTCTTGGAAACATCATTCTCAGCCATTTGTGCCAATCTAAACATTACCATGGCAATTCCTTGTGGGGTTATGCATTTGCTCCATTTTCTGCATTGCATACCTCATGGTAAGCTGTAATCATCTGTTAACACATCTGCCCTCTCCCATAAGAGCACAGGACTGGGGAAGACGCTGATCTCCAGGCCTAGCACGTAGTAGGTTTGCAGTGTTGGTTGGAGAACCTGTAGTGCTTACAGAAGAAAGCTTTCACTCATGTGAAATGAAATCGCTTCTGGGATACTGAGATTTTGCTCAAAATAATAAAGTTAAAGGGGAAACCTTGCCCGACCTGTTGGAATTCACAGTGAAAGATTTCATCCCTCATTCAGTTCTCAGTGCCATATGGCTTTCTCTTCACAGACTGCTCTGTTGAGAATTACTTTTGCAGGTAATTTCCTAATGATTGCCTTGGGATAAACAAATTTATCAGACTTGTTTGGCTAATGTATTCAAGGAGGATCACAGGGGAAAAGTTTAATCATCGAAGAAGCCAGCCGGTGTCTGTCATTAGGGGAAGGGTCCAGAGCTGACGGGTGCTGAGCTGTGGTTGCTATGACTGCACATGCTCTCCGATCTCTTTGTGAGGTCAACTGCAGCTCCCAAGCTGATTGGCTCAAATAAGATTACCCCACTGGCCAACCATGGGGAGTTAATTTCAACAGAAAGGGGAGGATGGTGGGAAACTCTGCCACCATGCTACAGAGGAATTTTCTTCAGCAGTCCACAGAGTCCAAGTTTGCTTTTATTAAATTGATATGTTCTGTCTAATGAAACAATGTAAGGAGACAGACAGTGGCATTAGTCTATTTTGTATAGCCATGGGAACTTTAGGCTGGTTTTGTCAGAAAACTGACTCTCAGAGTTAACCTTTATTTCCCTGTAATGCATCCACATAGCTAAACACTATCGTCACATGCATTTATATAATTGGAGATGGGTGACTGTGGAAGGCACAAAGGAGCTGGCACAATGACAGGTATCTGCTTGCACAGCTTCAGCCCTAGGGAAATAATGGGCATAGAAAGGAAACCTTACAGAGAACTCCCGATTTCTGGACTGGACACATCCTTGTGGTGAAATGAGGAGCCATGTGTTGCACAGGAGTCTCCAGTAGCCTTGACCATCAGCCTTGTTCTCCACTTGGCATTGCCTTTGTTCTAGGAATTAGCCACACAGCCTTACTGGTAGTTTTAATTCTGCACAGGGAAGTCCCAGAATGAGCCTGGCCTGAAAAGAAGGACAGCGTCAATCGGCTTCTTGGGTGACTGGTGAAGCCAGGTGGGTGAATATAAAGCATCACCATTGTGGATACCTAAACACAACCAGAACAGGATACATGGATGGCTAAACATGAGCTGAACAAAGATGATGGAAGTGCTGTAGCTCAGATGGAAAGGTATCATGGCAGTTGGGAACCAAGGAATGCCATAAGTGAAGAATCTGAGGGTGCTTGGTTGACTGCATTCTCATCCTGGGAGGTCACTAGGAAGTCAAAAGAAGACCAGAGAAACTGGGAGCCAATAACAGGCATCAGGCTTTGAGTTTCTCACTTTATTTTTTCATTCTGTGGCTGGAGGTGGGACTCAGGCCTCTCTCATGTCTAACATGTGCTGTGTTCTATTTCTCTTTCATGCTCCTGTGGAACACTTGAGGATGATATGACCATTGCTCTCTTGATCTCTCAGCTCCTATGATTACCCAAGAGGCCCAGCTCCTGATTAACCACATAGAAGCAGTTAGTAGTTGCTGAGGAAGAAATGCTTTTCTTTGGTAGTACAGCCAGCAACATAGCAAGATTCCTGACAGTAACCCCAGGTAAACCCACTGGTTCTCAGGTCAGTCTTGAGTAGAGTCATTTCTTTGGTCTGTCATTGGCTCTCTATCTAGGGCAAGTAAACATTGGTTCATCACTCATGTTCACACAGAACATGCTTTTCTAACTTGATCATTAGTTTATTCATTGACTAAAAATACTCAACACTTCTTGTCCTAGGGAGATGTGTGTCTCTGTGTGGGTGTGTGTCTGTGTGTGTGTGTTTCAGTGAACAATACCCCTATGATGGGATGAGGAGAAAAGGCTGATTCTAAGGAGGCAGGTTTCAGGCACAGAGGCCAGGCTTGGGATTAGATCACTAAATTGGCTATTTTAAAAATTAGCAATGAGGTTCTACATCTGAGTTATTAATTAATTTATTTTTTTACTGCTGAAACAAACACCATGACGAAGGCAATGTATTAAAGAAAGGACTTAATTTGGAAGCTCACAGTTTCAGATGGTAAAAGTCTATAGATCATTATGGTGGGGAGCATGGGAGCAGATAGGCATATTGCCGGAGCTATAGCCAAGAACTTTAATTTGATCCACAAGCAGGAGACAGAGCTACAAAGACACACACATACATATACACAACACACACACACACAGAGACAGGGTGGGGGGGAAGGAATGGCCATGGGCTTTTGAAATCTTTTTTTTTTTTTAACACTTTTATTTATTTATTTGCCTTGGTGTTTGCCTGAAACTGAAACTACAGACAGTTGTGAGCTGCCATGTGGGTGCTGGGAATCGAACCCAGGTCCTCTGGAAGAGCAGACGGTGCTCTTAACCGCTGAGCCATCTCTCCAGCCCTGCTTTTGAAATCTTAAAGCCTACCCAAATTGACACACATTGTCAACAAGACTACCCCCCTAATCCTTCCCAAGCAGTTTTATCAACTGGGGATTAAGTATTCAAATTTATGGAGTCACCCTCATTCAAACAACTATACCTCAGAAAGTATGATCACATTGATCAGTCTTCTGCTAGAATTTTCACTTTATAACATTTTAAAAGATCTCAACACAGGCTACTGAGCTTGGGGAGTAACACACACACACACACACACACACACACACACACACACACACACACACAGAGTCTTGGAGCTCATGTCCTTCCAATGATTTGTCCTAACTCTTAATATTGGGCTCTGTATTGTGATGGGTAGCGTCACATTTAGCTCATGTTTTTCGGGAAGAGTGTGAGCTTGTGGGAAGAGATGTTGAAGCTTCACTTTTGGTAGCATAACAATAAAACCAGCTTGTCTCAAGGCTTCATGCTTGTGAAGTATTTAGTTTAGTGCTCAGCATAAGGATACCGTTTATTTATTGTGTGTGTTGTGTGATGTGCACACATGGATCATGGCGTATATAGGGAGTCAGAGGAGAACTTCCAGCAGGTCCAGTCACTCATTAGACGGATTCTAGGGATCAGTCTTATGCTTGGCCACAGGCACCTTTACCCCTGGACCCATCTTGTCAGATCAAATCAAGATCTGCCCTAAACCTCATTTTAGGACGGGAGGTGGAGAGGGAGTGTATTATGGATGAAAGAGAAAGCATCATGGAGATGGACCTATTTTTAGGTCTGGGCCGATGCTTTCCAGTGTAAGGAAGAAGCAGAATAAAGAGGCCGAAGGGAGCTCCGTGTTAACTGCATGGGGTTGCAGGGCACATGAGGTCCTGGGTGGAAAGCGCACTTCGCTGTAAGAGCTAAAGCACTGTTAGCAAGCCAGGGCCCAGAGATCATGAAGGAACACTGTCTGGCTCAGGCTGCACACACAGCCTCCCAGCACAGGTATGGAAATCTACACTGCTAGGGAGAAATTGAGGACCCCTGGAAAAGACAGATGCAAGATTAACAGCAAAAGTCATGGATTATTAACCACACAGAGTGGGTGTGCTGTTGGCGATGCATAAGACTTCATAAGCTGAAGGGCTCAGGGTTTGAACCCTGCTGTGGCCCAGTGATTGGCAGATAGATGCTGCACAGATTGGGCTACAACCAGGTGAGGGAAGCCCGACCCCAGGATGTGGGGCACTAACTTCTGCCCCATGTGAGCAAGTCCCTGGAGTGAGGGTGCTGGGCAGAGACCCCCCACCTTTCTATGCCCACAGTAATGCACCTTGAGGATTTTTGGTATCACTGACATGTTGGGTGAAAATGGGAACAACACACTTTCCAGCTGTATTTATTTTCTCTGGACAAGAGACACTTTAAAATCCCCATTCCTTCTGTATTATAGCTTATAAGATAAAAATTTTGTATAGTTATTGTATAGTTGTAAAGAAGTTGTATAGTTATTCATCTTTTTTCTGGGCTATTTAAAGACAAGGATATGAATTTTTTCTTTCAATTTGTCTATTTCAATTTTAGTTCTTACTAAAAAAATATCATTCAGAAAGGAACCGAATGAAATTTTCTGCCCTTAGCTACTCATTTTTAGTCACTGGTGGTCTGGAGTGCCTCACTACCCTCCACACTTTTTGTGGACAAACACTAATGAATGGTTTTATGTTTTCTACTTTGCATTTAATGATATGTATTGAAGATATTTTACATGATCGATGCATTTCTTCAGTGTATACCTGCATGGTATTTCATTGTTTTAAAATCACAATTTATTTAAATCTCAAATGTTAAATACTTAATGTTTTCATTATGAGGTATTAAAACATTTCAATGAGCAACCTTATCTATAAATGTTTTGCATTCATGTGTGTTAAAATTCCTGATGGCATTTTGGGGTCAGGGATGTATGTATTTGCAATTTTCACAGATTGTCTCTTTGGACTTAACTCCTGACACCTCGTGTACTCCAGCACTGTGCTCCTTTTAGGGAGTCTGACCTCTAGCAGAGGCTCTGTTCTGTAATGGGAAGGTCAAATAGTGTCCACTCATGAGTACATGTTTGTTCCCTAACAGTGTTCTGAGACAGTGAGACTTCTTGTTTCCTCCTTCCTCCTTGAGGCAGTAGCGTATGTGTGTGTGTGTGTGTGTGTGTGTGTGTGTGTGTGTGTGTGTGCAGTATGTGTGTGTGGTGTATGTGGTGTGTGTTTGTATGCAGTGTGTGTGTACAGTGTGTGGTGTATATATGTGTGTGATGTGTGTTCAGTGCATGTGGTATGGTGTGTGTGGAGTGTGTGTGTGTGTGTGTGTGTCTGTGACAGAAATGGTAGGTAACTCCTTAAATTGAGAAATGTTGGTTGTCCTTTCCCATCTACATATGTATTCTGTCAACGTAATTTGATTTTGGAAAATTCTGCAATTGAGTAAGCAGATCTGCATGTAGGATAGTCAGGGAGAGTGTTGGGTTTGGGGAGGGGAGAAAATCTAGTATGGAGACTAGAGGAAATACAAACTGCTTCCTGCTTAGCAGTTTTGGCCAATCTGCCTTCAGAGAGGTCCCTGAAAAGTGGGCCTCACCTGGGCATTCTCCTGCATAGTTCATTTCTAAGGTTTTCAGGGACTCAGGATGAGTGTAGTTGGAGGCTGACCTTTCACAGCCTGGCTCTTTTAGTGTCCAGAGCCTGCTCTCTGAGGCCCTGGCTTTCGGAGTCACAGCGGCAGTAGCTGCCTGTGGGTGGGACTTTGTCACCCTATTGGGCACATGTACCCAGCTTGGACAGCTTTCGTATTGTCCGAGGGCATGACAACTCACTAACTCTGTCATTGACTCTTTCAGGTCCTTTTTCTTTCTTTCTTTCTTTTTTTTTTTTAAACTTTTATTTATTTATTTATTTGCCTTGGTGTTTGCCTGAAACTGAAACTACAGACAGTTGTGAGCTGCCATGTGGGTGCTGGGAATCGAACCCAGGTCCTCTGGAAGAGCAGACGGTGCTCTTAACCACTGAGCCATCTCTCCAGCCCCGATCTCAGGTCCTTTTTCTAATATAAGATCCCCAAGTTAAATTGCCAAGACATCCCTACTGATGTCCTGGCATCATGATGGTCTGTAAACACCACTGCTGTTTTACTTCCTATAAGCGCCTTGTTTGTAGACGCTCCTCTTTTTTGACTTGTCTTTTTAAAAATCTTCTGATGCAAATTAGCAATGCCTAAAAATGCTTTTAGAATGATAAGTGAGTATGTTGTTAATAGTTATCAGCTTTCAAGTGAATACTGTTTATAAAGAAGACTGAGGACTGGGGACGCAACTCAGGGATAGAACTCATGCCAGAAGGTGATGCGCAAGACACACAGCTCTCGCTCTCTCTCTCTCTCTCTCTCTCTCTCTCTCTCTTCCTTCCTTCTTCCCTCCCTCCCCGAGGAAAGGACTAAACTAGAAAGTAGTCACCATCTACATTACTAGACTTGAATATCCTCCATGTGATTCATGTTGATAGTATATGAATGGTTGGGGTTGCTTTCGACACTACAATGAGGGTCTTGTCCTATCTGTCCTTGAATGAGTTACAAGAATAGATTCTGGCTTAGAAGCCCTTAGTACAAAATCATACATGTGGACATTTTCATGCGCAAACACATACTCATGTGGGCATTTACACAGACATTTATACACACACAAGCAAAGACACATATTCACACAGACACAAGCACACACTCCTGCACACATAAACATAGGCACACTGTTAAACCTAGTTAGGTTTCTGTTGCTGTGATAATAACATGACCAGAAACAGCTTGAGGAGGAAAGGGTTAATTTTGCCTTACTGTTTACTGTCCTTAGGAAGGAAAGTCTGCAGGAACCTAGAGTTAGGGACTGAAGCAGAGGCCATGGAATAATGCTGCTCACTGCCTTGTTTCCCATGGCTTACTCTTCTTGCTTCTTTAAACAATTCAGGACCACCTGACTGCCCAGGGATCAGTCGTTAATCAAGAAAATACCCCACAGATTTGCTTCCAGACCAATCTTATGGAGGTATTTTCTCAAGAGTCCTTCTTCCCAGATATATTTATATTTTAGTCAACTTGACAAAGCACACATATCCCACACCATATATCACACAGACAGATGTACACACACATACATTCAGAAACATGTACACACTCACAAACATGTTCTTACATATGTACACACACATGTACTGAAATAACTACAGTACACACATAGAAGCCAGTCCTTTGACTTGCAGCTTAGTCTGTTTTCTTTGGTGTCCATTTGGAAAGAAGAAAGTAATGCCTTTACTTTCTCAAGGTGGCATCAATGTCAGTGGACAGTCTTGGGTAATGGGAGTTGTGCTGAATTGGGTTGGGCAAGGTTATTTTTATAAATAAGGCCACTGGGATTCAGAAGTAGTTATACTTGGGCTCCTTACTATAGGACTTGTCCTGTGCCTATACTGAAGGGTAGCATCAGCTGCTGCCATAGATGTGGACATGGATGGCTCTGAAAACATTGTTTCCTCATATGCTAGGATGCACTGGTCACATCCCAACTCTCCAGCCAATGTTTTCTGAGTAGATTTTCTGACCTTGAATTCAGGTGCAACTTGCATGGTTTTCCCTGAAACTCAAGAAGCTAGGGCTGTTCGTATCTCAAGTTAGCAAAATGTGGGTCATCTTAACCCCAGGGGCATCCGTGTCATTGTGGTAGTAGGCCAGTATAGTATGTTCTACTTAATAGAAGTAATGTCACTGAAGTTTCTCTGTATTATAGTGTGTGTGTGTAGGTGATATGTATGGCTTTCATGGTGGCAGGATGCTTGCAGTATTGGGTCAGACTACCTGATTTTGAAGCCAGGCTTCATCTGGTCAGGGTGAAGCTAAGGACTATCCAGAAGCATAGGTACCTGGGTGTGGAGGTTCAGCATTGGGAGTGATAAGAGAAGGACCATCCATAGGCCTGGAAAAACTGCAATTCCTGCCTCTGGCCAAGAGTATGTTTCTGTGTCAGAAAGTACTCCACACCAGCTGAACAAGATCTAGAGCCTGTACTGGTTGTTAAGGGAGCAAGAGAACAGGCAGTCATGTTTAGGAAATGCTACCCAGCCCTTCTTAGGAAAAATATAAACTACTGTTATGATGTGATTCCATTTTCATCATCACATGCACTGGAAGCCCTCATACCCAGCTGGGATGACTTCTCTCTCTGTGCAGGCGAGAAGCACCTGTCATGGACCTAGAAGGTCTTCTAGGCACTACACAAGGGTTTCCTGAAACGCAAACTGACTGATGCCAAGCATCCTCACTGAAGCTCTGCATTTTCAGAGCGCAGAGAGTGGAACAGGCAGCAGAACTCCAAAGCACAAAGCACCCATTCACCCAGAATGAGGGGAACTTAAAAAAACTGATAGGAAATCAGATTTATAATTAAAAATTAATGGAAATAATAAATTATTTATATAATTTATTATATAATAATAAATAAAAATAATGGAAAGCATGTGTAGTTGGCTCTGTTTGTGTTGGAAATGGTAAAGTAGGCTTTAGCAATACTTCCTGTCTGGTACACATGTAGGCCCAGAAAATGCAATGTTTGCCAGTGAGAATGAGGCAGCAGAGAGAGAGAGAGAGAGAGAGAGAGAGAGAGAGAGAGAGAGAGAGAGAGAGAGAGAGAACCTCCCACTTGACATCATTTGGTGAATTTTTCGAGTTTTGAATCACATTAATTCAGCCAACCTTTTAGAGAATGCATATTAACACTGTGTTCCACTGACTGGCAGAGCCACTGACTGTAAGGTGAATGTTAAGATGTCAATGTCATGTGGAACCATTTTATATCATGACACCCTCCTGTCCTTTGACATCCACCAACATCCAAATAAAGCTGATGCCTCAGGAGGACCGTGGGCCCCTATGAGCTCCCTGTGCCCATGATGTCCAGAATCAAGTTTCCTCTCTATAGTGAGATGGCTTTGAAATAGCTGGCTGGAGCCTAACCTTGTGAGATTCCTAATGTGGGAACTCTGGTCTCCACCTCTAAGATGGAGAACCTTGTCACACCATAGCTTGCTCTTGGCTGCTCTAGTGTTCAGTAGCATTTCTGGGCTTTAGAGCTCTAACTTAGTTGGCCATGGGCTTTCCCTTGGTTCTCAGCATTGGTGTCTCATCCATTACCAAAGCTGTGGTAAAGCTTGCTATGGTTACCCCAGCGTGAGTTTCACTACGACCTTCTGGCCTGTTATTTTCTGGCATCTGTCTCCTAAGGCATGAGCTTATCTTTAGGACATTCATCAGTTTCTTTCTTTCTTCCTTCCTTCCTTCCTTCCTTCCTTTCTTTCTTTCTTTCTTTCTTTCTTTCTTTCTTTCTTTCTTCCTTCCTTCCTTCCTTCCTTCCTTCCATTTATTGAGACAGGGTTTCTCTGCGTAGCTTTGGAGCCTGTCCTGGAGAACTTGCTCTGTAGACCTGGCTGGCCTGGAACTCACAGAGATCCACCAACCTCTGCCTCGTGAGTGCTGGGATTAAAGGTGTGTGCCACCACTGCCCAGCAGGGACAGTCAGTTTTGTTCTCACATACACAATGCAGTCCTGAACAGCTTCTCTTTCCTAGCCAGGCCTGCTAGGCTTTTTAGGTAGCCTTCTGTCACAGTTGAGAGAAAGAGAATGATTTTGATGTTGGAGTTTGGAGGCCACAGCGTCTGGATCATCAGGGACCTGGTAACAATCACACTTGCCTAGGAGGAAAATTTGTGTCAAGTGGCCAATCACAGGCGAGGCATCTGTGTCTTCCTCGTCTTAACTCAGCACTCCTGTAGCTGCAGTGGACTGCAGAGTCTGTCCGAGTGAAGCTGGACCATTTACAGTCACAGGCATATAAAACCTGCCCGTGTCCTGCACGGTGTTTACTTAAGCAACCATCAGGACCTGTAGCCGAGGGACTTCAAAGGCTCTAAGTTGGTTAGTTTATAGTCAGTCTGAGCAATGACAGGAGGGTTAAGTTTATGGGTATTCACATACTTTAAGGGGAGAGAAATTCATACAGAGTGAATCGCTTAGTTGCTATGGGGAGATACAATGCTTTTTGAAAATGTTTCTCTTTATAGTCAAAGATAAATCACTTTCAAGGTGGAGTGGAAGTAGAGAGGGGAAGGAACACAGACCCAGGAGGCTGGATTTCCCCAGACATTATTGCTGCTTGTGTGTCTACAGCCCCGAACAGCTGGTGAGTGTGAGAAACCCGAGAAAGGGCTCCTTCGCTTTAATCCAACTGCTGCTTTCCTGGGCCCGTTTTACTGTAATTCTGGGCGGCCAAGGGACAAAGGCTGTTGACTGATACGTGCAATTACCTCCTCTAATACTGCTCTCAACTGTCGGTCCTGACTGACAAAAGTGGATGAGGTTTAGCTAAGGTCTGAGAAAATGCTCCATTAATAAAAGCCGTGCCCATCCCGACGCACCCATCCTCAGGCCTTTTCATCTAGTTTCTGCGAAGATAAGGTCTGTTGATGGGCAGTTAAGAGGTAGGGCTCAGCTTGGCCATTGGAGACAGCACAGCACAGTTACCTCACAGAAGCTCCCCATGGCCTGTGTGGGAAGGATGAATCTGGATCACTGGATAGGATTTCCCCAAGAGCCAGAGGCAGTTTTAAAATGTTGAAGCAGATCTTTCTTGGTCTGTGTCTCTCCTCCATTGGTTTTGTAAGTAAAAGAGACTGGGGAGAAGTTTTCCTCTGGCTCTTTCTCCTACAGACCTCCAGACTCCACATCCTGATTATTTCTATGCTGAACATGCTAGAGAGAGAAATCTTTTTCACACAGGAGGCAGGGGTAGTCTGAACAGACTCCAGAGCAGAAGTCTAGTGAGGAGGTCACCATGGCCACCATACCTCTCCACACTGACTACAGGCAAGACTTCTAAAGAGGAGACAAAGTCCCGATTACAAGTGTCCTATGAGTAGCTAAGGCAGACTCTGGGAAGATGTCCTCATAGGAAACATGAGCAACAGTCAGGATGGCATTCCTATTTGACAAGCCTGTGCTTCTGGCCAGACAGACCAACTGGAGACCAGTGTGTCACCAGGACTTGGGAACTATGGCCAACAGACCCCATGGGCTTCTTTGGCTATGCAGGGTATGGGAAGCCAGCCTGAGTAGGGAGGCTGTGACTATCCACAAGCTAAGGCAAAGGGAACTAAGTGCAGAAGGGCATCTACCTCAAAGTAGCTTTTCTCTCTCTCAGATTTCCAAGGTGTTTGTCTTAGGGTTTTTACTTCTCTGAAGACACACCATGACCACAGCAACTCTTATAAAAACAAACAAACATTTAATTGGGGTGGCTTCCTTACAGTTTCAGAGGTCCAGTGTATTATCATCACGTGTGCAGGCAGATGTGCTACTGGAGCCAAGAGTGCTACATCTTGCAGGCAGCAGGAAGTCGACTCTCTGTCACAATGAGGGAAGCTTGAGCGAAAGAGACCCAAAGCCCACCCCCACAGTGACACACTTCCTCCAACAAGGCCACACCTCCTAATAGTGCCACTCCCTTTGGGGCCATTTTCTTTCAAATCACCTCAGTGCCACAGTCCGTTTTTATGTACAGGATGCCACACAGTAAAGCCTCTATGCTATTTGCAGCAGCAATTCTGTGGCAAAGGTTATTGGGGAACTGAGGGAAGCAAGGGTAATGGAATTGTTTAGAGCCTCAGAACCAGGGCACAGCACATGCATGTCTTTCAAGTTTCAGCAGATATAAGAAAACAGTCTTCTCTTAGAAGAAAGCCTGCTTTTATCTTGCTCCCCCTTTGCTTTCTGTAGGGGCCTTGGAGACTGGTAACCAGCATTATGTGGAAACAGCGCTGAAACTTCCCGCTGCTCTGCTGTGCTGAGAAATGCACTGTGTGGAACACAGGTAGGGAAGGATGCATCTCCCTGCCTCAGAAGAGAGTCGGGCAGAGCACAGGGAGGGAGGTGAGTGCCCAGAACAGGAGGCACTACAGCCTGGACAGGTCAGGGCTGGCATTCTGGAAGAAGAAGAGGCAGGTTCCCCTGCCTGAAGTCTGAACTGTCCTATGAAGTATCTCTGTTTTTAGAGTGAGGTACATGGTCACCAAATTCTGGGAAAAGAAAACCTAGAAATGCATTTGTCCTTAATCTGGGATCAAAACAACAACAACAACCAAACAGGAGACAAAAATGCTCATCCCTATCTGACGCATAGTTGTCCCCAAAGATAAGGATGTAATGTGGAAGGCCACGATTCTAAAGAGGCTGCTGTAGGGAATATGTTGTCTTGGTGGAATTGCTCTTGTGACCACTCTGGTGTAGATTTATCTGGGACAGTTTAGAACTTCTCACAGAGCAGGAACCTTTCAGACCAGATGATTCCCTACCTGGCCACAGAGAGACTATTGCATTGTGTTGTACATGCAAGGGATAGCACTTAGGGAGCTAGGCTCCAGTGATGTAGACAGGTGTCGGGTGGGGTGGTGGGTGTTGTGGCTGACACATCAGCCAGTCATGGTGCTTTGATGTGATTTGTTTGGAAGAGGTGATGATGATGTGGGGCTCACTTGCTGTCACTGAGACTCTGCATGCCCTTATGTCACACACAGAACACACACAGCAAGTGTGATGTTGTGAGTTGAGGTGAGCTCACAGTCACTTTAGCCATGGCTGAAATTTGGGCTGCTAGTTTCTCTCCGTGAACTTCCAGTCCACAGTGGACATTGTGTTTTGCCTTTCCTTGGAAACAGGCCTACTGGGAAAAGACCATGATCCCATCTGGCCTCTGTAAGAAGAACAGGAAATTTCTACAGAGGGAGCAATGCAGGAACAATTCTGTCTATTCCTACGACCCTGTTACACATAGTTAGCCGTGTGTATCTCCAGGCCACTAACTCAGTGACTTCTCTTTAAGCAAAATACCTGCATCCAATGTGAATAAGTGGTTAGGAGTAGGATTCAGTGTCTACATTTTTCCATTTAAAAGGAAATGACATTTATGCTCAAATAAAGGCTTTAGACAGTCTAGAAGAAAAAGTTCTGGCTCTCAACCACCCTGTGACCTTTCCTGAATCTTTATGTGATTCCTTTTGTGCATGTTCCTCTGTGTGTGTGAAGCATACAGAGAATGTTCCCCAAGCCCGAGAATGGCTGGTGTGTGTGGCCATATCCAGCTGTTGACAAGGATGTTCAGATTCAAGCTCTGATCCACATGTTGACACAGCAATACTCTTTCTCACCCACTGAGCCATCTGGCTGCTCCTCATCTCTTAGTCTTCCTATTTTAAAGTTGATGATCAGGTGTACTGTTGGATTTGGGCCTTGCTATCTGTTTGAGGGATGTGTCTTCTGTGAGATGCCAGGGTGGGGAGAAATGGGGAATCTTGGATATTAAGTGGATGCTGAGGTTACTAGGCATATGGCAGAGCCCAGGGTAGAGCTGAGAAACTATGCTTGGAATAGCAGTTTTCTGAGGACTCAAGGAAGGTCAATGGTCAGAACCAACCTGGGATCTGTAATGAAATGCTTCCCTGGATGACTTGAAGAGGCTTCAGTCCTGGAGGACAGGGTGAGCTGGTGCTGGAAGGGGAGATCTGCTGTCTCTGGGTTGAGAGGACCTCCTTCAATCTTTGAAAACAGCAGGCAGAGAATAGTGCTTGCAGTGTGCCCTGGGGTACAGGCCTGAACACACAGCAAATGAGGTGGCCGACTTGAAGAAGGAAGATGGTGTAAAGTGCTGACCCGTGGCAGAGAAGGGCCACTTGTGCTCGGAGGGGGAATTTGAACTAGGCACTCTTGGAGGTTTTTATCAGACCCAAGGTTAGGACTTTATTATCCACAGCTCCTACGCTTTTGGCCTCTAGATTATGGAGAAGGGGCCAAAGAGATCTGTCATGGACAGAATCTGTCGTAGTGTAGATTTTGTTGTCTTTGGCAAATACGTGTTTCTAATTTGTCACCTGATTGTTTTGTAGGCTCCTCTGGACCCTGTGGTAGAAGAGGTGGCCAACTGTATTGCTCCAGGCTACAGTGATAGAGAAGCCAGCCTTTCATGGTTGTCCCAGACTCATGCAGACTCGGGCATGTGAGTCAGCTACACATTTCTGAAGACATGTATCTGAGAAAAGCCCATCATCTACCTATCTCTTTATGTGACTTGTCTGGCCCAGCCTGGGATTCAGAAGTGCCTTTGCTGAATGGCAGTTTTGATAGCAGGCACATCTGTGAGAATGTCTTCACTGCAGAACCGCCAGAGACCAACACCATTTTTTGATCTCCACTGGGGATCAGGTGTGAATGTTGGCACCATGAAGAAAAGGTTGAGATTTTTGCCTCCCTCCTTTTGTTTATCATCAGTGTCTCTCCCAAATTATGGCAGTATTTTCTGAGCACCAGCATCAGCGTGAGGGCCGAGCATCTCATTTTACAGACAGGCCAACTGAAGTACCAAGATGACAACCCTTGTGCACTGAGGGTTGTGGAGCTCGGGGCCTCGGTGGTTATGACAAGTGTGCCTTATGTAACACATGGGTTGTTATCCCCCAAGGGATAGCCTGTGCTTTGGTGTAGTCCCTTGTTGTATACAATGACACAAACAACCCCAATGACCCTCCATGTTTCCAGGAAGCACATGGCTGTGTCAGTTTCTGTCCACCTTGAACTCTTTTGGGCATGGACTTTCCAGTCCAAATGCAAGGCACCAAGTGTACCCTGTAAGGACAGGCTGGGCACTTTGCTGCCTTTGTCACTAGCAGCATGCCTTCTCACGTGGTAACGTGCCTTTTTCTGACTTGGTCTTTGGTCTTCGGCCCTTTTGATTTCCCATACTGCACAAATGCTACTGCTTTATGAGATTCCTGGCTCCAGAGTTCTGTGGGGACTTGTCAACTTGGTTGAGCAATAGGAGGCAGGACAGCAAATCCTAAGCTTAAAGATGGGCACAGTCAAGTCCTGTGAGGTCCTACGGTGTGCTCACAGCCCTGAGAATTAGGGTTCGTAGAGTGCTTCTGGTGCAGTGAGATGTCCTCAGTCACTTGAGTCTTTCTAACAATCCATGGGATTGCTGCTGCTGAGATCCATGCCCAGGTGTACCCAAGGCCAAAGCTTTTTCCTCTCATGCGGTTGGGTTGTTTTCTGATCATCAAAAATAGAAAAGAATCAGATTGCTCTCAAAAGGGAAGGTTCTGGTGATGCACCAAAACAGGGGTTCAGCATGGGATACTGTGAACACAAGGAATGAGTTTGTTGATTTCCCTGAAGACCTGTGCTATGCAGGGAGGTCACCAAGAACTCCTGGTTTATTGAGGCACCAGGAATCTCACTGCTTGGGTCTTTTTTGCTGTGTTTGCCAACTTGCGTCCTAGGCCTTCAGGGTAAAGTCCTCTGGAAGAGGAGCAGTCCTGCAGGCAGGGACAGTGTTTGTTAAAGACATAACTCACTTGACCAAGTAGTCATACAAGAGGATATGGAGAGAAATGTAGGAAGACTTCATGAGAGGTCTAGGCAGAGAGAAAGGACCAAAAAGGGAAACAGAGGCCACAGACAGAGGCAGTGCTAATCAAAGAAAGGCTAGCATGTGTATTGTTAGCACTGGGGATGTGGCAGGGCATGTCAAAAGAAAACAGGAAAAGGAAGTTGAGAGCAGCCTGCCGTTGGCTTTAGATGTGAAAATTCACCTTTGTGTCCCAGGGTCCTTCTGCCCACCCACCCCAGAGTCAGACCCCTGCCTTTGGACCTAATTTCTTATCTCTGAGACTAATGTGGGAGGCCCAGGATACCCTTCCTTTAAACAGGACATTTTAGACTCAGCCAGGAGCCTGCCTGGGCACTTTCGGTGACATCAGCTTTCCTGGAAGCATTGTTACTATTGCTCCATCTCCACCTTGGTCTCCCCATTTTATTTGTCTTCCTTCATATTTCAAGGACTTCCTTGGGTGGGAGAGCATTATCTTGCCATCTATGCTAGCACACAGTAAGCACTCAGTACATTTTGATGGTGGAATGTCTCCAGCCTAGCATTCATGTGTTTTTCAGGCAGTGAGGAGTCAGTGAAGCATGACCACAGGAAGAGTAGAGGGCAGTTCTTCCGCTGGTTTTGAAGGCTGATCCAGGTCTGCTTTCAGAGCAAGCCTGCCCTGTGGTACCCATGTCAGCAACTTGCAGCCTCCGGTACCTGCCTGACCGGGCATTGTATTCTCTCCCCTTGTCACTTTGTTCCCCTTACAAGGAACAGAACACCTGGGGAGTTTGTGATATAGCGAGACAAATAGAATATTTGACTGGCACTACCCAAATGACTCATCAGAATCTTAGTGTAATTGCTCACACCGCCACACTACTCATGATTTACTTTTCTGATGGGGTAACCTTGGACCTAAACAAGGAACTGCTGGAGTTGTTGGGCCCTAGTTATCAGCCTTATTTACATACTATGTCTTTTGTATCTGGGCACTCACTTGAGTGGCTGGAGTTTAATTGCAGAAAGAGACTGTGGTGGATGTGTATGAGTGTGTGAGAGCATTGGAGACAGAAGGGCAGCAAGTGTCCAGTGCAGACACCTGCACGGGGTCCTGGCTACGCTGTGCTAAGAGTGGTCAGCAGAGCTGATCCAGGTGGAATCCATGGTCCAAGCCCTTGTTTCACAGTTCCCTTTGAAGAGTACTGATAGACCAGTGGCACACTGATGCTATGGGGCCAAGTGGGCAGACAGTCCCTCCAGACCTTAGCATCTGTGCATCTTGGAGCTGAGCTTTAGGATTCCTTTACTGTCCAAACAAGTAGGTCATGTTTTCATCTTTGCTCATGTCTTTTGTTGATATAAACATGAGTGCCCCAAACCTTAACCCATTGTCAGTAATACCCTCTGAAAATGCTACTTCCCCCTTAGACTAATAGAAATTAGCTATCTTTACGGGATAAGGCCCACCCACATCAAGATACAAAGTAACTGTACCAGAGGAGGGGGTGAGCACGTTCCTGATGGGGTAGCAAAGGGAAGTATGTGTCATTCAGCACATTTGACTGTGTGTACCCATAGAGTGAGCTGCAGACAGAGGCCAGTGATAAAGAAAACTAGGTCCTTGATGCTTCTGCCCACAAGAAGTTCACAGTCTAGTGCAGTTGACAGGTGTGCAGCAGTTGTAGACCTGGAGAGGTCAGGGGAGACCATGTCATTCGTATTTTCAGTGGAACATGAAGGATGAATAGTACTGTTTCCCAGGATGGACCATTGAGGAGCGGGGACACCAGGGAGGCAGGGCTAACCATATAATGATGGACAGGAAAGGAGAGCATGAAAGCCATACATAGCAATCAGAGTGCATCAGTCTAAGTTCTGGATGTGTTAATATGCAGTCATCTGTAAGGAGCAGGATCACACACACATCTGGCTTAAGTGCATGACTGTAAGTGGCATGCTCCAAGGCGGGCCGGTCACAGATGACTGAATTTAGTGGGTCAGCTCTGTCATTGAGGATCTAGTGTTGTCCAGTGCTCAGTGGCCCTAACTCTCAATAGTTTCTTCTCTTCATTTATTGTGCTTTAGCCATAAAAACAAATGGGAGATACTTGACTGCTCATTTTCATTAGTATCTTCTCCCACAGTAAGGAAAATCTTTAAGAAACCTCTTACCAGTCAGATTCGCTCTCAGGCCTCAGTGGCTGAAGTGCCCCGTATCCAACTCAAACCATTCTCTGGGTCATGCACCTACCATCAGCCTTGTCTTGGGTTATTCCCAGGAAGTATGGGTCTGTTCCTTCTGAGCTCTCATCCAGGGAGAGAGAGAGCTAGGACAGAAGCAGACCTCTGAAAGCAAAGATCAGGAACTGTGGGTTGCTAAGTAACTGTTGGCTGGGGTTGATGATGAACACCCTTGTTGCTAAGTAACTGTTGGCTGGGGTTGATGATGAACACCCTTGTTGCTAAGTAACTGTTGGCTGGGGTTGATGATGAACACCCTTGTTGCTAAGTAACTGTTGGCTGGGGTTGATGATGAACACCCTTGTTGCTAAGTAACTGTTGCCTGGGGTTGATGATGAACAATCATGTAGAGGGATGAGCCACAGGGACCAGAATCAGCCTGCCATGTCAAAAGAAAAAGCCCTATTATTATTAGAAAGTTAAGTTTTATGGGCCAAATGGGAGGCAAATGGTGTCACGAGACTTTAAGCACCTCGGTGGACCTGCATTCTATAGAGTCATGTGTTTCTGAGTGAACAGGGACATTTTAGGGCAGAGAGGGAACCAGCACAAAGTAGGGATTTCCCACTGTATTTGCCAAGATCCTCCTCATGGACTGCAATAAGCCAAGACTTCTTGGGGAAGTTAACGTGTTTGTGCTGTCCACTGAGACGGACAGTGATGATATACAAGGCAGAGTTGGGCCCATCTCTGAAGTTGGATGTTCAAGATATTCATTTTACAAGTGAGGAAACTATGGGTAAGTGGGGGGTTACATGGAAAAAAAGACCTTTTTAAGAAAATAATTAAAAAACAAAATAACAAATGAAGAAACAGGGACACAGAGAGGTCTTTACCTCATGGAGCTTGTTTTTTGGCTCCTTGGGTTGGCACCTTGTCTCTGGAGGGTCTTGGTTGGACCACTTTCTAGGACTTTTTCTTTCATCCTTGACACCTATCAGCATTTAGTGTTGAGCTTAAAAATGCTGTAGATGTTAAAATGTGGGCAGTCCAGGTGAGCATGATGCTTTTAGCTTCTTCACTTGGGTCTTAGTGTGAGTGAGGTCTCTCCACTTTCTTTTTGAACAAACTGTTGTGAGGAGAGGTGTGGAAGTTGCAGGGCCTTAGGTACAGATGGGTTCCTTTATATATTTTTTTCTTCTTTTGTTTCTTGGAATTTTTTGAGGACACTAAGGTAAAGAAGACTTGAGCTCAGGCTATGATTTCTAAACACAAATGTGGGGCAGTTATGTATTGTTCTTAGAAGCTTCTCTTGGCTCATTTTTCTTGACAGTCTATACTTCAATTTACAGAGACCCTTCACCCTTTCCTGGCCACCTGTGCACTGTGTTGATTTATCATGAACAGACATGTACCATGTTTAATGTAACCTTGACAACTTGCCTTTATAGACAGAACATTCCTTGGAACAGAAGACACAAAATAAGTAAATAAGCAAATAAGTAAAATAAAAATATTGCTGGTAAACAGGAGTCCTAAAAACTAAGCTCTTTTGGGAAAAGTGCCATATACAAATTACCCCCAATCCTTTTATTTTACCTTATCTTTGAGCAAAATTTTTTGAGGAAATAAGCACGTGTGTGCAAGTACGCGCGTGTGCGCACACACACTCTCACACATACGCGCGTTCTAATATGTCAGACATCCCATAACAATATTAATAGTGCCTAGAGAAGGAGGAAGGAGACCATGCTAAGCATCTGCTATGGCGTCATAATGATCTATTTCCATAGAAAATGAAAAGAAAACCATGGTATTGCCTACATATGTATGTATCTGTGTGAGACTATTTCAGTCTGGAGAAACAGAATGAATATTGGTACCATGCATGATGGAGTGAGTTGTTGATGGGCTTGTGTGGGCCTGGATAGGAGGTTCTGGAGGGACAGAGATGGGAAGGAGCAGGGGCTGGAAGGCAAACACAGTTGAAGGGAGCACTTGTAGAAAGTGATCTGACAGTTCTGCAGGTGAGAACACTGGATGCTCAGGGAGGACCACTGTGGGATTCCTATCACCCAATGGCAGGCCACAGCCATCTCTAATCCCAGTTTCAGGAGACCTATACCCTTTTCTAGCCTCCCCCAGCACTGTACAAATGTGATCCATAGACACAATGCAGGGAAAGTATCCCTATACATAAAATAATACAGTAACAAAACAAAAAGATTAGGAACTGGTCCTAGTATCTCCTTAGAGGATTCTGATCTTGGCTGTTCTGCTATCCAGCATCACCGAGGAGCCTTGAGTGAGAGTATATTATAGTTTTTTCAATTGAAGGTGCTGGCTCACAGGAACTGCTGTCCCCTTTCATTTTCATCTCACCTCCTTTGTAGTTCCTCATCCACTGCTTGCATTCTCCTGCCATCTACATGTCAGTAATGGCTGAATTATAATTGAAAGTGTGTATATAATGTGCATAATTATATACGCAATTATAGTAAGGTTAGTTTGAAATTACACAGTTTGTTGTGAAGTATAAATATCTACCTAGAAACTCTGTATTTCCATCTTGTTGTGATATGAAGGGACTCTTCAGTGCCAGGGAGAGAGCTCTGAATAAGTCAGTGACAGCTGATGTTTTCAATTCACAGACTTCTTCTAAGGACCACTCTGGTTCCCCAGAACAACCATTTGGTGCTTTCGGCAGGGCGATAAACACCAAGATAAACACCAGCCCCATCCTCCATGGTGGCAGGAAGCCAGTAGTGCGTGTTGATGCCTATCACAGTTCAGACACTGCGATCATAGCAGAGCAGCAAGTACAGCTTTGTGACCATTTCATAGCGCAGAAATCTGAGGTGCAAAGGGAATAAGTAATCCACTGGGGGTGGCGGGTGAATCAGCTGAATCAACTGGTATCAAGTTTGTTATTTGATATCATAACCAGTTGCATCATTAAAGACAATTTCCTTTTTACATGTAAGCCACATAAGAAGAGACAGTTGGTTTTCTTCTTTAGTATTTTTAAATTTATTCTTTTATAGTCCCATACACATAAATATTGTATTTTGATCATATCTACCTTACCCTGTCTTCCCTCTCACTTCCTCTGGATTCCTTCCAACAAGTCCACCTCTTTATCTTTTTTCACCCTTTATGACCCACTGGATTAATTTTTGTTGCTGCATGATCCTAGCTGTGGAGTTACTTATGGGAGCATGTGTAGCATACCACTGAAGAAACAACTCTTCCCTCCCCCAGCACCATTAACTGTCTGTAACTCCTCCCTCTCATCCATGCTAGAATGTTGCCAGGCTCAGTCTTTCAAAGAACTTGGCGAGGTAACCCAGTGTTGTAGCTTCACAAGTGCGACAGCCATGTCATGTTTAGAGGACAGCATCACGGATCCCATTTGCCAGCTCTCACAACCTCCCCAGGCTCCCTTGTACACTATAAAGATTTGTCACTCTCAATGGTTTAATAAAACACTGATTGGCCAGTATCCAGGCAGGAAGTATGGGTGGGGCTACCCGTCTCAGAGAATGCTGAGAAGAAGAAGAGTATAATCAGCAATTGACAGCCAGACACAGAGGAAGCAAGCTGAAAATGCCTTACAGTGAAAAGGTATCAAGCCACAGGGCTAAACATAGATAAGAATTATGGGTTAATTTAAGTGTAAGAGCTAGTTATAAGTCTGAGCTAATAGCTGAGCATTTATAAGTAATATTAAACTTCTGAGTCACTTATTTGGAAAGCAACTGCTGGGTATTTGGGAATTGTGATAGAACAGAAACTTCTGACTACCCCACACCCCTGGAGTTGGAGAGTCTTGGAGGAGATGCTACAGACATCCTTCTTAGGGCTGAGAAACCTGGAAAAAATAGCAAAAGAAACCACACAATATGGATCTGATCATGATTTTTCTTACCAAATAATTTTAAGATAAATTTGATATTTAGTTCATTGTGCTCTGATATTTGACATCACCGTGTATGTGGCCATACAATTCTGTATTACATGAAATCATTCACAGCGTATTTGAAATTAAGGTTGGGGAACCAAAGAGATGGCTCAGCAGTTAAGAGCATTTGATGTGGGATGTCTTTGTGTATTCTGTGAATGTGCTTTGTTGCCATTTGTTAATAAAGAGGCTGTTTTGGCCTATGGCAAGGCAGCTTGGAGGCAAGTGGGAAATCCAGGAAAAGATAAAAGAAGGGCAGAGTCAGAGAGAAGCTGCAGGTGGCTGCCAAGAGCGCAAGATGTAATACAACACAGGTAAAGCCATGTGGCAATACATAGATTAATTAGAATGAGTTAAGTTGTAAGAGCTAGTTAGTAATGAGTCTGAGCCATAGGCCATACAGTTTATAATTAATATAAGCCTTCGTGTGATTATTTGGGACTAAGCAGCTGCAGGACTACAGGTCTGGATTTCAGGCTAGGCCAGACCAAAAACTTTTGGCTATAAGTGTTGTCTGCTCTTCTAGATGATCTGGATCAAATTCCTAGCCCGCAACTGTAACTCTAGTTCCAGAGGATCTGATAACCTCTTCTGGCCTCTGGAGGCACAAGGCATGTAAGTGGTGCTCATAAATGCAGGTAAACAGCTCATACATATAAAACCTAAAAATCTTTGTTGGGAGCATGGTGATGTACACATTTAATCTCAATAGTCAGTGGCCAGAGTTTGAAGGCAGCCTGATCTATATAGTGAGTTCTAGGATAGCCAAGGATTCCAAGTGAGACTTAGTCTCAAAACAGTTTTCAATTGGTATGGAATTTTCAGAAAAATGGGTGGGCCAGAAAAGTATAACATTAAGAGAAGTGACCCAAACTCGGAGAAAAACAAAACCAACTTCTCCCCAAACTAAACCCGAACAAACACTCCAAATCAACCAACCAAAAAAAAAAAAAATGAATACATAGGTCTTGTTCAGGTAGTCACACTTGCTATAAATTTATAATTCCAGTTACCATGCCATGTCTTCTCCATATCCTAGCTCTTAACTCTTCTTGTCTCCCTTTTGGAATGTTCCCTGGGCTTTGGAAGGGGATCTACAGGTGTCTCATTTTTGGTTGTGCACCTAGGCACTTGTAGTCATTTATTCTTGGTCCTCTGACTAGTTATGAATCTGTATTTATACATATATATATGCCAGTAGTCAATATATTTGTCTTCTCTGTCCAAGGTTGCTAGAAGCCCTATCCTAAGGGATACACATAAACATTTAGAAGGCAGTCTAACTACGTCTGTTTATCAAAAGCATCAATACAGTTTTTCATTAGGACCTGCACCTCCTCAGCTTTAAGATTTTGACCCAGTTATGTAACAGTGGGCGTGAATTCCTTCCCATGGAGCAGCCCTCAAATCAACCAGTCTTGCTACTACTCCAACTGTGAACATATTTTGCCTGGAAGGTCAGTATTTGTCTTAGTTTTTTTATGGTGCTGAGAACACCATGACCAAGGTCACTTATACAAGAAAGCATTTAATTGGGTGCTTGCTTATGGTTTCAGGAGATGAGTCCATTACTATCACTGTGGGAAGGATGGAAGCAGGCCAGCAAGCTGGCACTGGAGCAGAAGCTGAAGCACATGTTAGAGCAAGAAAGCCAGGGTCTGGGGTGCGTTTCTGTAACCTCCAAGCCCAGCCCCAGTGACACACCTCCAACAAGGCCACGCCTCCTAATCCTTCCCAAACAGTCCACCCTCTGGGAACCAGACATTCAGATATGAGAGAGGCAATATCATTCAACTCACTACAGTTACTGTAGCACTTGTGATTCATCAGGGAGTAAGTCAGCTGATGAGTTCCCTCCAGCAGGCTGTGCAGTGCCCTCCCACACTATGAAATCTAGCCACTAAGGGTAGAATTCCCGCTTAGTTCCAGCTTAATTTTTTTTGTTTTATGAAAATAAATATCAAACTTTAAATAAAGAAGCAGAACATCCAGGGTAGCTAAAAAAAATAATAGTAAAACTTTTCTCTAAAATACATGAAACATAAAAAATAAAATCTAAAGCCAGGATAGGCTCAGCTACAGATAAAGAAAGCACAGTAGGTCACAGCTAATGCCCACGATGCACTATGGCCACCACAAATTCCTGCTAAGTAACCCTTTTACAGTCAAACCAGAAAGTTGTGTGTGTGTGTTCTAAATTACTTTATCCATCATCTTTCAATGAAATAAGAATGTTTTTGCTTAAAGTCCACTAATGAGTGAGTACATCCCCTGCTTGTTCTTCTGGGTTTGTGAGACCTCACTCAGAATATTCTCCAAATCCTTTGCCTGTGAATTTTAGTATACTAATTTTCTTACTGTTGAGTAGTATTCCATTGTGTAGATGTACCACAGTTTGTTAATCCATTCCCCGGTTGAGGGGCATCTAGGTTGTTTTAAGGTTCTTGCTATTACAAATAATGCTGCTATGAACATAGCTGAGCTAATGCTTTTGGGGTGTGAATGTGCATCTTTAGAGTATATGCCCAATAGTGGTATTGCTGGATCCTTGGGGAGATTGATTCTGAGTTTTCTGAGAGACTACCATACTGCATTCCAAGTGGATCAAAGACCTCAACATAAAAACAGCTATGCTGAACTTGATAGAAAAGAAAGTGAGAAATACCCTCCAATGCATTGGCACAGGTGACTACTTCCTATATGTAACACCAGTAACACAGACACTAAGAACAACAATAAGTGGGACCTCTTGAAACTGAGAAGTTTCTGTAAGGCCAAGGACACAGTCAATAATACATAATGACAGCCTATACAATAGGAAAAGATTTTCACCAGCCCTACAAGTGACAGAGAACTGATCTCTAAAATATATAGAGAACTCAAGAAACTAGAACCCCCAATCCTAAATAACCCAATTGAAAAATGGGGTTTAGAATTAAAAAGGGAATTCTCAGCAGAAGAATTAAAAATGTCTGAAAGGCACTTGAGAAAATGCTCAACATCTTTAGCCATCAGAGAAATGCAAATCAAAACAACTTTGAGATACCCCTTTACATCTGTCAGATTGGCTAAGATAAAAGGCACAGATGACAGCCTATGCTGGAGAGGATGTGGATCAAGGGGAACACTCCTCCATTGTTGGTGGGAGTGTAAATTTGTTCAGTCACTCTGGAATCCAGCTTGATTTTTCTGTGTTCTGTAGTCTCAGTGTGTGGTGTCTTCAACAATAGGATCTTAACCATCTAGTTCTGGTGGGCAGCCAAGAGCAATAACCTGAACTGTTTGGAAGACACCTGGGATTTCCTTACAAATGGTAAGTGTGGAGTGCTTTAAGGTTTCTCCCCAGCAGTGCTGGAGACATTGTGTCTGCAGAGTGGCTTCTCACCCACAGAAGCTCTTACCCCACAACCCTGGACGTTGAGTAAAACAGTGTTTGTCATCAGGGTTATGATCACATTTTGGGACTTGTTTCTAACATTCTTGTCATTTACAATGAAAAAAGAGGACCCCACCCCCTCTATATCTCTGTGTTTTGAAAGAATAGACTCCTGCAGAACTACCCTCAGCTTGGTTATTTATGTTCACTAGAATGTGCACAGAGGGGAAAGCTTTGCCACACTGGTTAGGATGGTGCTTCTCCCCCGTGTGCAGTTGCTGGAGTGAGCTGCTGCCTGCTAACTATGGCTCATCTCTGCTCTGTGTTTCCAGAGATGTTCTCTTTCTTGAGTGGAGATGACTAGACTGGACTGAGTCTGGTGGGCTGACCATTGCTTTCCATTCTCTGTGTGCTGGTAGAGGGTTCTCTCTGGTGTACATTTTACTGATGTTCTTTTCTCACAAAGAAATAAACAAATGCTTGTAAATCTCAGACACAAGTTTTAAAGCATTTTGCACTCAAGCCCAGACGATGTAAATGGGACTCTCACATGTGCAGCGGCTGAGGGGGAATGGCCACTGTGCTCATGTGTCAGGACAAGGATGTACCAGGCTCACAATGTGAAGACCTGGTGGTGGTGATGGCCAAAGCTGTACAAACACCTTCACTCCAAACATTTCCATCTGCATTCTTTCTCTGTTTCACATAAAACTCTAACCCTAGTCATCCTGGGGTAGAATGAAATGGCTGCATAGGCTCATAAGCAGAGGCACTATTGGGAGATGTGGCCTTGTTGGAGTAGGTGTGGCTTTGTTGGAAGAAGTAGGTTACTGGGTACAGGCTTTGAGGACTCAGATGCTTAAACTAGATCCATTGTAGCAGTTTTCATTTCCTGTTGCCGGCCAATCCAGATGTAGGACTCTCAGCTCTTCTCCAGCACCAGGACTGCCTGCACACTGCCATGCTTCCCACCATGATGATAATGGACTAAACCTCTGAAAAAATAAGGCAGCCCCAATGAAACGTTTTCCTTTGTAAGAATTGCTGTGGTCTTGGAGTCTCTTCATAGCAAACAAACAAACAAAAAACTAAGACAGTTCTGTAGCATACATTTGTGTTCAGGGTATTTCATCTTGCTTTCTGACAGAGGCATAGTGAGAATGTCACTTTGTCCTGGGATAGATAGCAAAGCAGAGAAACATTTCAAGTTACAATCAGGGCTAGTGCTAGAGCTTCGGAAGTCCCACGTGCTAAGGAAGGATGGCTAAGCTTTATGGCAAGTGTGCCTGTGATGACTCACATTGCCAACACAAGAGTCAATCATTTCCATCACACGCAGGTGATCCTTAGCTACAATGATTATACTGGAGTGTAAAGACCATAGCTCCACACAGTCTACAGCATGGTCCTCAACCTTTCTAAAGCTGTGACTCTGTAATACAGTTCTCCATGTTGTGGTGACCCCAAGCCACACAATTATTCTCATTGCTACTTCATCACTGTAAATTTGCTATAGTTATGAATCATAATGTCAGTATTTTTGTAGACAGATGTTTGTCCAAGGGGTTGCAACCTACTGGTTGAGAATCTGATCTCCATACTTCTAAAATAAATTGTGTATCTAGACTTTAATGAAAAAATGTTTTCAAAATGTTGCCTGTGTCTTTGAATAAGGGAGTTATTGAGAATGTGGGAAGCTGCGCATGAACAGTGTATTCTCTGGAGGAATCCTTTATTTTCCAAGTCCTGGAAGTCACTGTGCTCACACAACTGTCTTTTTGGGAAGACAAACTTTTGGCTCTTTCTCTGAGTGTCTCCCACTGTCATCTACGAGAAACTAATCTCATCTCTCACATCTTCAGTTCCTATCCCCCATACCTCAGTTATGGGAAATCATCATGGCCACAACACCCTGTCTTGTCTTTTAGTCCACCCAACCCTTCCCAGGCCACAGTTTTAGCCTGCCTCCTTCCCTTTCGACTCCTTTAGGAACAGAAATGAACTTGGTTGTTCGAAGAGGAAGAACTAAATTGTATCAGAAAAAATAGGCTGTCAGAAATCAAAGGAGGAGGCTGTTCTAATTTTGGGCACTGCAAACACTGTGCCTTGAAGTTTCTTGGTGCCTGAATACTCCCCGGCCTCCTGGCCTTCGCTCCAGGCCCCTGAGATTAATCACCTTTGAAGGAAGCTAGACCATCTTCAAACAGCCAAACAGGAAGTAGGACACCCCAAATCTGGGGACAGCCGCTGAGACTGGGGCCTGACAGCACACTTGAATTCTGTAAGGTCAGGGAAGAAATGTTTCTATTCAGGGATTCTTTGGTAATGAGAGAAAGAAGGCTGGATGCCAAGTCGGGGAGGGAGATAAAGTCAATAGAGATTCTTTGCTTATATTAGTGGGTAAGATATAGAGACTCAGAGCAAGGTTCATCAAAGCAGCACCAGAGGCGGCCAATTATGTTTCTCAAGTTGTAGTCTTGGTGAGAGATGAGGTGGGAGTTTGGCTTTGTTAGTTTCCAAACGTCAGTCACATCTCTGTGTCACCTAAGGGACAGTTGTTGTGAAGACTGGACTTGTTGGTGAATGAGGCTTTGACTGTAGTGCTGTGTTTGTGAGGACTTTGCTGTCTAGATGCTGATAACACAGTCATTAAAATGAAAATATTTTGGCCTCAGCCCTCAGGTTAGCAGAGGAGAGATTTTTCTGCCCTGCTGCCATCTTTGTCCCTTGGGTATAAGGTGGTGTTCAGCCTGAGCCACTGGGTTCCTAAGCTTGCAGGCTCCATGTTGAGGATGGAGGCCTGTGATGTTATTTATAGGGATTTCCCCTTCCCCAACCTCCCTTATTGACCTTAAGTCCCAAAGGAAAACCCAGTATGGCAGTGGCTTGTCTAGGGAACACGGTTGGATTCTTGGCTTGGTGGCCATTGCTGCTTTTCTCCTCTTCTTCCTCCTCTTCCTCCTCTTTTCCCTTTAATATATTAATTGTATAAACTAATGAGTGGCATTGTGACCTTTTTTTTTTGGAGACAGGATCACCTGCAGGTCAGGCTGGCCTCTAATGTGCACTATAGCTGATGAGAGCCTTAAACTCCTGACCCTCTAGCCTCTTCTCCTAAGTGCTGCTGGGATCCCAGGCATGTGTCACATGCCTAGCATTTACTGTGACATTTTCATGCATGCATACCGTGTATTCTGATGGGTGCCTTTTTTCACCATATAGCTGTTTTGTTATCCACTCAAGCTCCCAGAACAGGAAATTAAACTTGATTCCTAGACCAAAGCCAGACAAGTAAAAACTTGCTTACTCTGATTTGGTTCATTCTCTGGTTTGGTCTATCTGGATGCTGAGGCAGCTGAAGGAAGTCAGTGGAAGAAAATATGAAGCAACAGGTTGTTGACCCTGGTATGGGCTCTGATCAAGGAGCTTTATATTTGTACCACAGGCTGGACCATATGGTATAAATGAGACACACTCAGGACATTATCTGGTGGCATCAGAGAAGATCAGTTTTATGAGAATACAGAAAGGGGAACCTGCAATTGATAGTAACTTCAATCATGGAGAAATGTTTGTGACAACTGGAAGGTAGGGCGGATGTACGAGTCTTCATAGTCTACCCTGAAACCCTTCTGAGTTCTAGCTACTCATTTTCTAAGATGTTCTCCAGAGTTCCCCAAACATTCACATCAGGATCCAATATTGAGAAGAGATGGCTGCAAGTCTCCAACAGCCTCAGAAGAGAAAGTTTAGCTCCTGCTATGATGAAGGTAAGGAGGAACAGACATAACATTGGCACAATGACTGTCAGAGGAGTCACTTCTGATGGAAGACTGGAGAGTGATGTCTGAGGACCATATTCCCCTTGCTTTACTGTCACTTCAGAACTGTAAAGCACGAAGTCAGACCTAGTGGCCGTTTCTGTTTGCCAACATGTGGCCTCCTGAGGACAACTGGAGCCTTCACCTGGGGACTGGGCCTGGGGAAGTTCTTATGGTGGATGGGGCCCTTGTCTCTTTCCGACCTGTCAGCTGTCATATCACAGTGGAGTAGATCTAGACTGTATAGGTTTGCAGCCTTGTGTTGTCTTCAAGCTGAAAGGCTAGCTGTACCCACTGCCTCTATAATTTTCATTGTACTTAAATCAGGAAGAAAATGTCAACAGATGATATGAACTTTCCTCATGATAGTACAGATTTCCATCATTGCACCTGCCCGCCCAAGCCCTCACTGTGCGAAAACTCTAGGTTTGGGGAAATGAATCAAGATTGGCACATCAGAATTGAGGCTGGACTTACAGGAATTCAGAAAAACACACTCCCCATTTGGGTAGAATCCGAATCACAGGGAAAAGTCTACAGGCCCCACCCATGACTCAATTTACAGTGTGTAGAGTGGGAAGAACACTGGCTCTCAAATCAGGCTGAATTTTGCTCTCAGTATTAGGGACTGTGACATTTTGGATACATTGGTCAGCATGTTGCTCCCACATTTTAGTGGGAGACCCCCACCCCAGGATTGTAAGCATACAGATTTAGGAACTCTGGCACTGATGTTTCTAATTTAGTCTTGGATGGGGTTGAAGAGTGCATTTCTTGCTCTTTCTGTATAAACTGGTGCTAATGTCATATCTTTCTAGGGTTATTGCAAGAACTGTATTTAGAACTCTTGATGTACCAGTCAGGCAAGATGTTCTATGATTTGCACCATTCAATTCATTCAGGAACTTCACAAAATAGGATCTGCTGTAAGAGTCTGCCAAGAACAGTGGACACACAATTTGAACACAGGTTGTTGTTCTCTCTCTCTCTCTCTGGATGCCCATGTACATATGGAAATGTGCATGACATTCACATGGATTGAGAGCTCTGCTTCCGTCCTGTTTGGGGCAGGATTTCTTGCTTGTTGGTTGTTGCATATTCTGAGCTAGATGACCTGTTAACTGTCAGAAATTCTCCTGGCTCTGGAATTCCCCCATCTCACACCATGAACAATTGCAGATTTCTGCTACCATGCCTGCCTTTATGTGGATTCTCAGGATCTAATCCCAGCCTCTCATGGTTACACATGTACTTTATCCACTAGAAGCTTCTCAGAGCCCCATATAGAGGGTTTTTTCTTTTTCTTTCTTTTTTTTTTTTTTGTGTCATGCTTCCAAGCTGATGGCCTCTTGAGTCTTTTTCTTTTCTTGGCCTAATGGAAATTCTGAGAAGGGACAGTGTGGAACCCACCACAGTGTGGAGGAGCATCACCTTGAATAGTCTGTCATGGTTTCTCATGACAACTCCACATCAAGTGAGGTTATGTACTATCCCACAGGGCTTTGGTCCACCAGAGGGAATGAATGATCAACAGCTAAGCTTTGGCATTGTGTTAGAAATGTGCCCTCCATCTTCAAAATCCCACAAGATAGCAAGAAATAGAAAGGAGAAATGGGGAGAAGGGAACGAAGACCCTTGTCACTAGCTGAGTTATTTGCCATAAACAAAAGTCTATAGGATGCTGTGTGGAAGCCCCTGAGACCCAGTTAAGATCACCACCGACTTCTCCAGAAGAAATGAGAGCCTATATGCTTATAGCCTTACAGATCTCTAAGTTTCAACTAGTCTCAAACCAACCTTGAATTAAATAATCCCCTGGTTCAATGTTTAATAAGTGTCATTATGAACAAGAACAAGAACAACAACAAAATAACAACTTACAGAGAAGATTCTGTGATTAGAAACACATTACACCCAAACAGGATATTTTTCTTTTTCTTTTTTTTAAATGTTTATTTTTATTTTTTTAAATTTTTAATACATTTTAATTAAAATATAGTTAATATCGTGTTCTCCCTTCCACTTAAGCTTTAATTTTAAAATTTTATTTTTAGAATGTTTTTTATTGAATTAGAATTACAACATTTTTCTCTTCTTCTGTTTATTTTTATTTTATGTAAATTGGTATTTTGCCTGCATGTATGACCATGTAAGGGTGACAGATCTTGGAATTAGAGACAGTTAGCTGCCATGTGGATGCTGGAATCGAACTCAGGTCCTGCGGAAGACCAGTCAGTGCTCTTAACCGCTGAGTCATCTCTCCAGCCCCCTTTTCTTTTTCTTTTAATTTGAGACAGGATCTCTTTATATAATCCTATCTGTCCTGGAAGTCACTATGTAGACCAGGTTGGCCTTGAACTCACAGAGATCCATCAGTCTCTGTTTCCTGAGTGCTGGGGGGTTAAAGACATGTTCTACCATGCCTGGCTCCAAATAAGGCTTTCTGTTTAGTCTTTCTGATCATATTTATGTGCATCCTGGGGAAACCATTCAGTTTGAACAAATTCAGTAAAACTTTTATACATAGAAAAAGGGGCTTTTCTTCTCCCCCAAAAAGGAAATACATGAAAATCTTTATGGTTGACACTAGAACTGTTCTCTTTTGTGAGATCTAATTCTTCCCTTGAGAAGGCAGAATGAGCAGCCAAGAGAGTGTTGAGAGAAATGCAGATGTGATACTTGCTTCTGTGATTCTGATCATTGTGAGGTGTACACTCCTAGACACACAACAATCACCTGTTTCCAGAAGTTGTTACTGTACTAAAAAATGACGACTTGGGGATGAATCCAGAATGGAACACACAGTTGAGAACGTGGGGCCCTTTACAACAGGAGCAACTTTGTCTGGCTCTGCCAGGAGTGAACTAGTCCAGCTCCTAGTGCAGGATCAAGACCCCTGGGGACTGAAGAATCCTTTCACAGGGGTCGCACGTCAGATATCCTGGACATCAGATATTTACGTACAGATTCACAGCAGTAGCAAAATTGTGGTTATGAAGTAGCAATGGAAATAATTTCATGGCTGGGGGGAGGTCACCACAACATGAGGTCAAAGCATTAGGAAGGTTGAGAGCCACCGGTCTCATGGGATATATTTTGCACTCATGTTTCCAGGAGATGGTATAAAGATTATTGGGACAACTTTGACAGTTACAGCTACAGTTTGCTGGTAGCAGATGATTATGGAAATTAAAACATGATTGTGTCCAGTAACATTTAAAATCTAAAGTTTATGTGGCATCTCTGACTACACCTCATTGTAGGGAGAGACAGCAGGAGATCTGCATCCCTGTGGCTATTCTCCATTTGCTGGAGACCTTTGATGTTTTCCATCTCCGGAGCTCCTAATCTTGAGGAGATGGTACACTTGTTGGGTTGGTGTCCACATTTATTGATTTGGCTGTGTCAGTTCCCCTCCCCCTTCCCCCTCCCCCCCCTTTCTTCCGGCTTCACAGATCTCACAGGTGTCTGCTCAGACCTGTCAGGTGGGTCTCACTTTGCCTGTCATTTGGGAAGCCCATGGTCTTAGCTGGGCATGGCTGATTGCACAAAGCGGAACAGGGGTTAGTTTGACTCACAGGTGTGAGCAATCAGTACAGCTCAGCACTAATCCATCAGCTATTAGAAGCGAGAAGTTGCCACAGATGGGGTTGGAGGATGGAAAGGCTTGATACCACTATAAGTCCACGTGGCACTCAGTGGTTTATAAGGCTGGGGGAGGGTTTTTTTTTTTGGTCCCTCTCTTGCAGAGTGTGATCTTGGTGGCTTTTACAGGGACAATTCTTTATTAAGGCTCCTTTATTCACAGTGACAGAAGACAAATGAGGAACTGGTCCCAGCTCAAGGCAGCTTGGGAGTCCCAGCAATGCAAAAGTTAAGGGTGGGTTCATACACCATCACATTCCGGGCTCAGACACCTTCCTATCATTTATTGCCTGTGACCTTCAGTTAGTCTCTTGTTTACACTGTGCTTCATTGGCTCATTTACAATGCAGGTCATTTATATGCAAAGAGGCAGCATATCTTCACTCTTTTAGGCAGCCACTCACGGAGGCAATAAAACGAGAAGCCACACCCCCTCAGTCCTGGTGGCCCAAGAAGCTTTCAGGAGGGCAAAGGGTGACTAACTTGAGCCCTGAAGATGGACAGGATCTGAAGCACATACCACAAATAAAGGCTGTTCTGAGACCAGGAAAAAGTGTATTTGGCTTGTTGTGACAGATTAGAGATGAAAGACCTGGGAGGTCTGGGTTGTCAGGGTCTGTGCTTTATAAGGAGTTTGCCCTTTACAAACAAATTCTGAGAAACTACAGTCCAAAGCTGCCTATTATAGGTGGGTTCTCTTGTAATCACCATCACTGTGAACCAGCTGTCCTACAAAGTCTGGTGCAAGTGAGACTGCATGCCTTTCCATCTTGCCAGAAATTTTGGCCATTCAGCATCCTTTCCTCTGCCAAAAGTGTACGTTATTAGTTATTAGAGGGAACGAGTGGGCCTGGGGGGACATTTTACCTTTGAATAGTTTTAATAATGTAAACATGGAGAAGGTGAGTCCAAGGTGTGGGCAGCCTTCCTAGGACCTGTTAGTGAGCTGATATATCAGCATAGGGGTGACGTTAGTCTCGGTGGCTGACAGAAAAACTGATGACCGCATTTTCAGACAGAAAGCAATGGATAAAATCATGGCTGGAGAGATGGCTCAGTGGTTAAGAGCACTGATTGTTCTTCCAGAGGACCTGAGTTCAATTCACAGCAACCACATGGTGGCTCACAACCATCTATGATGATATCTGGTACCCTCTTCTGTATACTGCATACATAATAAAGAAATAAATAAATCGTTTTAAAAAGCAAGGTGAACAGAGCCTGAGGAGCAACACCAGAGGCTGTACTTACCCCCCCCCAACCATGATACACCTACCTATGCACATATACACATAAATTATTTTAACTAAACTGCAGAATAGTTATGAGAAGATAACGTACAATCCTCTTAGCACTATCTTTGGCCTATATACACTAAATATTTAAACTTTTTATTGATTTTTTTTTTTTTTTTTTTTTTTTTATTTTTGTTTTTTTTTTTTTTTTTTTTTTTTTTTTTTTTTTTTTTTTTTTTTTTTTTTTTTTTTTTTTTTCTTTAAACTTTATTTCTTTATTTGCCTTGGTTTTTGCCTGGAACTGGAACTACAGACAGTTGTTAGCTGCCATGTGGGTGCTGGGAATCGAACCCGGGTCCTCTGGAAGAGCAGATGGTGCTCTTAACCGCTGAGCCATCCCTCCAGCCCCCTTTATTGATGTTTTAATGTTCATTTGTTGATCAGTTGATTATATGTACTTGCATAGGAAGGGTTAGGGGCTGACTGGGCACCTTAGCTGTAATCTTACACATCTTAGCCAAGGAAGTACTGGACCACAGCTATATCACAAAGCCTCACAACAAATTGTTAAAGCACATGACTAAACATCATGTTATTGAAGCTATAGCTTGATGTTACTGGCCTCTGATGTGGACAGAGTGTATTTAGCTAATTCCTCTGAGGATGGGGTTTGAGAATAGTTGCCTGTCTGGTTTCTTGACCCCTTTTGCCAACAGTGATGTTTTCTTTTAGTTTGTATAGTTAAAAAAAAAAATCAGAGAAAGATGGTAGGTATTGTTTCCTTCGGTGGATTTTGTGGTTGTTTTCACCCACACTCAGGTGAGTAGGAATTAAGGAATTTCTGTGGTTTATTTCCTGATCTAACAGCTCCCTGATGAAGAAAGCAGTTCTGGTCAGCTTGAGTCGACCTGGCTTGTGCCAAAAGCAGGGAGCTGAAACCTTTCACACAGACTTAGGTACAAAAGTGAGGCTGAAGTTTTAGCAGGAAAGTGCTTCTTCCTGTGTGGTGCCTGGTCACATGGCTCCAGACCTTCCTGGGTGCTAACCTCACCTGAGCTAGAAATAAGGCCGAAACTTGAGCTGATCCCTTTTTCAACACAGTAGGATATTAGGAAAGTCCTTTTATTCACAAACCCAACATTGTCACAAAGTTGACTTACATTTAGCAAAAACATTTACTTAATACTCAGTTCTGTAAGCATCAGGTAAATGCGAGGGGAAAACTGAAAAAATGTTACATTCAGCTAAAGTGCAGAATGCCACACTCAAGATGAGGTTGACCCTTTGGAGAAGGGACATCCAACAAGGCAGCCCCAGTGTGTTCCAAGAAAAGGTAAATTCCTGTTGGGGTTTTCTGTCTACAGCACTGGCTTCAGCCTAGGAGGCTTCACTTACAGATAGACGCCGATGATGGTCACTAACAGGGCCGTTTGTCACTGCTGGACACTGTAGATGATTTGGCTCTCTTCTTCAGTGTCCTCTGTGGAATTCCCAGGCTTGACTCTGATTGGACAGCTTAGTGATTGCACAGGGACTCCACATGATCCATGCCCATTAGCCAGAAGAATGGAGCTGCCCTTTGGCCTACACATATCTGGAAGCTTGAGAGGAGGCAACTTGTCCAGAACCCATGGGTCTACCACTGGAAAAGAGAAATTCTGCTGAGGTAGCTCTCAGGCAGAAAATACCAAAGTGAGCAGGCAGCCTCTGCTGATGGTCACTGATTTGTTTAGATACATGTTCTGCCCACACTGGTGAAGGCAGAAGCCAGGCGAGAGCTGGGTGTGGGGTGGAGTGGGGACCTGTGCAGGTGTCTCAGCTTCTGGGCAGGAGCATCAGAGTGGAGGCATTAGGCATGGGTCACCAGTAACAAAGACAGCATGCCGCATGGCTGAGCCTTCTCACTTCCCGGAGTACTTTTTCTTTCTGGAGGGTTTGAGAGTGAGAAAATAAACTTATTTTTTAAATGACATACAGGTCCAGTCACCAGGATGAGGACCTAGGTCTCTCCTGGCATCCTTGTCACCAACAATACCATATTTGCCTTATTCTTTTGTGATACAACACCAGCATAACAGGAGATCAGTTGAGTTTGGAAGAGCCTCTTGGTTTGTCCACAGGCTATTTTGACTGCCAGCTTCTATGCCAGGCATTCTGTGAGGCGCTGATGTGATACTGTGATACCACATAAGCCATGTGGTGAGTCAGGAGGTAAAGGCATTAGGGTGGTGCACTGGCCTAATCTTGAGAGAGGTACAAGGGAGATTAGGGAATTCTGAGAGCGGTAAACCTTAAAGACAAGTAAGGTAAGCCAGACAGAGGGTTGGAGGGCGGGTCGGGGAGGGAAGGCTGTAGAAACAGGAAGTTCCAGGGAGACCTACATAGAGTTGAACACAGAAAGAGGTCTGCGTCATGGAAGGAAAGGAAAGCGAGATACTGACTGTGGCTTTGGCGGGTGTGCTGAGTGCATGGTGGAACATGGACAAAGGTTTACAATGAGGCTACTTCACTCATAGAATGGAGAATGGCAAAAGGTTGGGGGATAGGACAGGTGACCTACTATGACCCCTGTTGCCTCAGAAAAACCAGGAGGTGATAGCTTGAACTCAGGTGATATCAGAGGAAGGACCATAAACCTTAGCACTTGAAATTGTTAATGTAAAACTCCTTTTGAGACAGCATCTCCCTATGATGCTCAGGTTGCTCTGTAGTTCACTATGTAGTGCAGGCTGGCCTTGAACTGACAGTCTACCTGCCTCATATTCACAAGCACTGGGACTATAGGTGCAGGCCACCAAAGCCAGCTTGGACTTGGACTTTTGGAGCTCTTAAAGCAGCAGGCTCACAAACGATTTTACTCCAGGGAAATGGAAAACGGAAACTGACACCCGTGCAGAACACTTGCTTTTATCTCTCCATTTAAGGTTCACTTAATTCTTTTCACCAGATTTGCTGGACTTAGTATTTCCTGAACAATTAACGGAAGCCGGATGCGCTTGGACTACCCAGGTGTGCTGTTCTCGTTAGTTTAAGTCGTTTGACACGCGGGTCTGGTTTCATTTCGGTTGCAGTGATGCTCTGAGAAAAAGCAGTGGAGGGGAGAGAGGATCTGTCCCTGATCCTGTTTCCAGGTTATACTGCAGATGTCTTAGTTAGGGTGTCTATTGCTGTGAGGAGACACCATGACCATAGCAACTCTTATAAAGGAAAACATTTAATTGGGGCTGGCTTACAGTTAAGAGGTTCAGTCCATTGTCACCATCGTGGACAGCATGGTGGGCAGGAAGCATGGTGGTACACAGGCAGGCATGGTGCTAGAGAAGGAGTTTTATATCCAGATCAGCAGGTAGCAGGAAGAAAGAGAGTCACTGGACTTGGCTTGAGCTTGAGTCCATCCTTAGTGACACACTTTCTCCAACAAGGCCACACCTACTCCAACAAGGATACATGCCTTGTCCTAATTCTTTCAAATAACGCCACTCCTTGTGAGCCTGTAAAGGCCATCTTCATCCAAAGTACTACAAGCAGGGAAGTGAAGGCAGCATATAGAACTGAGAAAGCACACCCACCTGCTTAGCTTGCCTGAGCATGCTCAGCTTCCCTTCTCCACTCCACCCCTTTCTAGGCACCTAGGGAATTGTGACACCCACAGTGGACTGGACCTTCCCACAGCAATTAATTAAGATGATCCTTCATAGACAGGTCCACAGGCCAATCCAATGTAGACAATTCCTCTCTTTTCAGGTCATTTGAGGTTGTACCAAATTGAAAATTGTAGCTGACATTACCTGTGTTTGTGATTAACTCACACTGTCTTACTCTGATCTGGGAACTGAACCCTGGAGTTTATGCATGCCAGCCAAGTTCTATATATATTGACGAATATATATATATATTATAAATTAGTTAATTGGTTTATTTTTATACTTATTATATCTGAGAAGGCAAGAGATATTGAACAAATTACCTTATCACATGATAAAACTGTAACATTACTACGAAAATACCTTCAACGCATTTTTGTAGGACCTGCTCAAATTTCAAAACTAGGGCAACTCTCTATCTCACAGATGCAAGCCTGGAAATGTATTGGCTCATGCAGAGAATAAAAAAAATCAGGCCAACATGCAGGGCATGTTTACTAATTAATTCAGCTACATTCTGATGAAGTCTGATGCATGAAAACACTCTATTTATTTGTGGAATTAAAAGTCTGAGCCGTCTTCTGTTATCAGCAGGCTGGGCATATTCCTTCCTCAGGTACTCTTCTCATTGTACATAGGCTGCAGCCATGCTTTGCAACTCTGGCTGATAAAAACAATTCTAATTTAATGCTCGTATTAATGATCAGCAATAGTAAATGAATGTATTGAAGCTATTTACACGTGTCAGTCAGACTTGCTGTAAGCTAAGGAAATGATTGTAATTGTTCTTATTGGTTATCATATTTCTTGCTTCTGCAACAAAATTTTCTCTTGCTCGCTTGCTTTGTTTTGAAAATATCTTAATACTGAAAGGGCTCACAATATGTTGAAGTGTTTGTAGCACATACCATGGCATTTTCGAACTCATTGACTATACTTTATTTGTAATTCTTTTGTGCTATTTTATTTCTGTGCACATGTAAGCCAGTTTAGAAATGAGAAGCGGGGCAGCTGGACAGTCTCCTTCACTGTTTATACCAAACGAGATTGTCTTTGAGAATGAAAAATGAAATACCTGGGGGAGTTGAGAAGGTTTAAGATTCTTCCTGATTTTTTTGCTTGTTGTCGTTGGGAGCTGAAATATAAAAACAAAAAGTATGCCTTTGCTTGCCAAACCTTGCCAATTAGTATCCAAAATAGAGGCAACAGCAAGGTGACATGTTTTCATGTTCTGTCTTTAGAAAAAGGGAAGCAATTTACTTTATTCTATAGAAATTAAAACTTTTGTGTTGAATATATGGATTCTTGCTGTAGATAAAACCTGATTAATTTTCAAAGCTCACTTAATACTTTAAACTTTACTATAGCAATAAAAGTTTCCAGGACTGACTTCTATAGAATAAAGGCCCAGTCTAGGGAAATGGGATGTTTCAGAAACATTGTTTCTTTTTTTTTTTTTTTTTTTTTAAATTTTTTTAAACTTTATTTATTTATTTATTTGCCTTGGTGTTTTGCCTGGAACTGGAACTGCAGACAGTTGTTAGCTGCCATGTGGGTGCTGGGAATCAAACCCGGTCCTCTGGAAGAGCAGATGGTGCTCTTAACCGCTGAGCCATCTCTCCAGCCCCCGAAACATTGTTTCTAATTATCAGACATCTCAATATTTAAACCAGCTTGCCTTCTGCACTTTTACAACCCAAGGCTGAATCAGTGTCCCCTGTGCCAGTCCCTTTCCCTCTCCCTGCAACCTTTGCTTTGCACTGTCACTGTTGCATATTGTAATCATCCATCTTTATCAAGCTTCTGCCCTCCACCTGTCCCCTACGTCACTGAGAGCTAGAAGCCCCTCACCTCCATACACCAAAGTCTCAAGCTGCGCATCATGTACAGCTAAGTGCTTCCCACTACGTATTGAAAGCCACTAGGAAAGAGACCTTTGACTGCCCTTGTAACAGGGGAAACAGTTGCATCGGCATCTTTAAGAGCCTCTGAGGTCCAGAAGCACTCCAGTGCTTTATGAAGCCTGCTCAGGGATGCACATTATTCTAGATCTGTGCCCCACACTGATACCAGGCACACAATGTGTTGCTGCAGCCAGGTCTTGGGGCTGAGGCAGAGACCTTAGGAGGTCTGTGCTCAGGGCTGCCAATGACTGTCATCCTGGCTATTCCCTACTCTTATCTCTTATCTTTTTGGTGTCAGTCATTGGCTCTTAAGCTAAATGTTTTCCTTGACTCTTCCTTCTCTGCACTGAAGGCAGCTGGTTCTAACCCAGCCACGGGACTTTTGGTAGCACCATCACTACCTATTTCTTAATTGTTTGCTTATTGAATGTTTTTTTCTCTGCAGACAGAAAGATTTACTTTAAAAAAATTAATTCTACCCTGGATTTCATTCAGAGCGCTTAATATTTAATGTTTCCAGAACGTTTCTTTTTTAGAAGACAGGCGTGTGCCATAATTGATCCCTACATCAAGTGATTCCTTCTAATTTAATTTTGTGTCTAAAGGAAGAACAAAGATCTGATCTAAAAGATCTGATCTAAATCTAAAGGTGAAACTCAGGACCCTGCTTCAGGGGGAAGTTCGAAGCACCGTGCTATAGCTGTTTTACAATGAGACTGTTCATCTCCTCCGAGGTCTCTCAGCTCTCTGTTAGTCTTAGGACTCTCCTTTAGGTCATGCTCCTGTTTGTCTGAATATGCACACAAGTCATGGTCGGCTCCTCTTCACAGATTTAATGTATAACACAGACCCTCTGCTCACGGTCGATTATTGTTTATCCTTTCCAAAATCTGGTAATATCTCAAGTCCATTTTCTTTTGTATGTTCCTAAGACTATTTTTAATGTGTATGTGTGTGTGCCAGGAAAAACCTTGAGTGCCAGCCTCAGGGATGCCGTCTACCTCCTTTGAAGCATAACTTTGCCTATTCATACTTGAACTTCAATTTTTAGGACTTACAGAGAGACCATATGAAGTTTTCATTTAATGATCACTACATTCTGAGATGCATATTGTTGTGCCCAAATTCCCCAAAGAGAGCACCGAAGACTGGAGAAGTCCAGAATGCAACAGCAAGGTTTATTGGTGTAAATACAAGCCATGGCAGGAAACACAGTCCAGCTCTTGCCATAGCACAATCAGGAGGGGCTCCCGAGGGGAGCTTAACAGCCACTTTTAAAGGGAAAAACCACAATTTGGGGTTACTCCAGTGTAAGGTTGTGTGCTGACAGCTAATCTGGGGAATTTCTCCTTGAATCTGGGCCCAGGAATCGGTGATCGGGTAGCAGGGTCAGGGTGGTATGGTAAGTTCTGATTCTGCAGTCAGAACTTAGGTCATGTTGCCTCTCTGTGAACAGCAGTTTCTAGCAATGGTCTCTGGGAACGTAGTGGGACTCCTTCTCAGGGTTCTGTCTGCTTTAGTTTAGCATGATTCTCTAAAATGGCATTTCTTGAGCTAAGTTTATTCTCTTCACATATTTCAAGGTTATCTATCAGAGACAGGCTTACTTCATATTTACTCCTGTGTTCATGTGTCCAGTATCTGAACTACTATCAAAATAAGAGAAAGAACAATATTAAAGTGAATGTCTGAGTTAGGGTTTCTATTGCTGTGAAGAGACACCATGACCATGGCAACTCTTATGAAGGAAGGCATTTAATTGGGGTGGTTTACATTTCAGAGGTTCAGTCCGTTATTATCACGGCAGGAAACAAGGCAGCCTGCAGGCAGACATGGTGCTGGAGAAAGAGCTGAGAGTTTTTACATCTTGACTATAGGCAATAGGAAGTAGTCTGAGACACTGAGTTTTGCTTGAGCATACATGGTACCTCAAAGCCCACCCCCACAGTGACCTACTTCCTCCAACAAGGCTACACCTTCGAATAATGCCACTTCCTTTGAGGGTCATTTTCTTCCAAGCCACTACAGTGAGTGTTCTCTTTGTAAGTGAATTGGATGGGCATGACAACATTTCTCTCTTCCAACTCAGAACCAGTCTAGTCTATTTCACGGCATGTGTTGGGTCAAGCAAATCTTGAGGAGTTCTTTTTTTCCAACCCTGCTTTCCACATTCTGCCTGGATGAAGTGATCCTGTCTCTGGTTTTAAATGACAGCTCTAAGCTCATGACATCCAAATGTGTAACTCTCTTTGACCGCTTTTTCCCTGAACTCCGACTCACACAGCCTGACTGAATTTTTAACAATACCTTACAAGGTCAGCAAAGCTTATGACAACTTGACATGTGATTTCTAATTTCCAAGTCAAAATCCCAAGCTTGTCCATCTTCTCAAGTGCTCATCCTGTTGGGCAGCATCATGAGTTTCCTTTCATTAGCAGGAACCCAGAGTCATTGCGTTTCTTCTTTTCCTCTCCTCTCATCCTCTCTGTCCGAAGGTCTTGGTGGCACATCCTGTGTGATCAGAGTCTGAGCACACTTAATTCCTTATGGCGCTGTTATGGAAGTCTTAACAGCACCATAAGGAATTAATCATCTCACCTGGCCAAGTCCCACATCAGCCTGCGTGTCATCCACGACCTCCATCTAGCTACAGTTATCTATCTATCTATCTGTCTGTCTATCTGTCCATCCATCCATCTATCTTCTATCTATCTATCTATCTATCTATCTATCTATCTATCTATCTATCTTTTACAACTGTCTTGCTCCACTGCTCCTAGCCTCAAGGGACTACCAGCCTTACTTGGAATAAAACTCACACAGTCTTCCAAGACCCACAGCAGATGTAAGTGATACCTCATGCCCACCTGTCACTTGCCTTTCCTCAGGAGCTCCCAGTGTTTCACATGTCAACTTTCTTTGGTCTGGCATATTCTTCCCCAACATATTGGCTTGATTTTCTCCATCATGCCCTTCAGGTCTCAGGGTACCTATCACCTGATTCAAGAAGACTCTCTTGTTTGAATCACCCCCTTCCACCAGTCTCCATGTCTTACCCTGATAGACATGACTTCCCACCCCTTACCATTTTCTTTTCCTGACATGTAGGAAGTCTCTCTGCAGCCACAGATGACCTTGAAGTTCTGATCCCCCTCCTGAGTGCTGGCATCACAAGCATGCACATGCCTGGCCCCTGTGCTGTGGGGATATAATCCAGGCCTGGGGCATGCCAGACAAGCACTTTGCCCACTGAACTTCAGCCTCGGCCCTGTTGTCCTTTACTTTAAACTACACATATTACCCAGAATTGTATTTTCATCTTATCACAGTTATTTCCAATGGAATCTTGTCTCACTTACTGTTCATGAAGCACTCTCTATTATTGTGGTCCTCGGGCCAATAAGGTCTCAACACAAAATACCTGTTGGATGTCTCTGCTTACTCCACACCCCTTCCTTTGACAGCACTTCAAATTGAAGCTAAGAAACCATTTTGTAAACTCTCCCTGGCTTAACAATAGAAGGACTGGGCTTTGGACCACATTAAAATAGGCTGGTAGTTCCGTCTTTTTTTTATATGGAAGCACTTACGTCTTTGTTTTACCTCCCCCCACTCTCTCTCCACTAGGACTGATCTGAGGGCCCCCAGTCTTGCCCCAAGTGTACACTTACACATTGTCACAACTGTTTTATTATTTAGTGTCACTGTGAACCTCTGGAGATGAGTTGTTTACAGGCAGCACTTACACACATAACATTTCATAACAATCCATAACATTTCCTCATTTTTTTTTTCACTGCTAAGTCAGGTTTCATCACGTTAATCTGAGTGTCAGGGTATTAAAAGCTGTCTTTTCTTAGCTTGGCATCATCAGCCACACTTATAAAGATAGTTGCATTTATTACACACGAAATTTAGTATGTGCATTAAATGAGATCATGTTCACCAGCAAATGTAAAAATAGAACAGAATGTAGCACTGTGCCAGCAGACGGAGGCGAGGTGATTGGTACGTTGTTAATTAAAGATGACCTCGCCACTCTTAATACTAACCTCTTGATTTCCTCCAGTGTTCCAGGTGGGAAAAAATTATTCTTCAATATTCGTAAGAATGAGCTTGGATAAAAGACACAAATGAAGTCCAGACCAAGTACAAAACACAGGCTCCTTCTCCTGGCTGCTCAGTGAACGCAGTCTCCGTCTGAGAGGCGATAGCTATCTAGACAGCCAGCCACTGCTCGGGCTTCGAATTACAGTAATTATGACAATTTGTGCCAATAGCCATGAGGTGGAATTTTTGATGTGGTTAAAAATAACATCTGTAAAACCCAATAAAAATTACATTCTGCTAATTTTCTGATAAGATACTGTTTTAACTATCTGTGTCTTTGGCCGCTGCCAGTTTTCAATTAGAGCATTCCTTTACATTTTTTTTTTTATAACCCATTTTGTATACGGGATTCAATTCTGCCATAGGCAATACATTTGTTTTAATGCTCATAATTAATTGTTTTGTGTGGATTTTGCTTTTTAAACCGATAGCAATCTTTGAGGCTTTATTAACACGCCGATTCCTAAATCTCAACGTGGCACAACTCAGCTTTTCAGTCTAATCACCTGCTCAGCCAGAGTGAGCAGCAAAGACCAGGGTTAAAGGGAACAAACAATGGATGACTGCACTGTGGGTGTCTGAAGTTCAGCTAGCTTGGGACCACCTGCTCACTCTAGCAAGGGCTCTGTCACAGAGCTTTCCGTGTCCGTGCAGAATCTCCCAACCTTTCCTCCTGGCTAACTTTGGGATTTTTGAAAAAAGATTTATTTTATTTTTAATCGTGTGTGTGTGTGTGTATGTGTGTGTGTCCTGTGGGGGTCAAAGCATTGGGTTCCCTGGAGAAGGAGTTATAGGTGGTTGATTTACCTGACATGAATGCTGAGAATAAAACTCAAGTCCTCTAAAAGAGCAACATACATTCTTTTTTTTTCTTAAATATTTATTTTTATTTTATGTGAATTGGCGTTTTGCCTGCATGTGTAACTGTGTGAGGGTGTCAGATCTTGGAATTATAGACAGTTGTTAGCTGCCATGTGGATGCTGGGAATTGAACTCAGGTCCTCTGGAAGATCAGTCAGTGCTCTTAACAGCTGAGCCATCTCTCCAGCCCACAACATACATCCTTAACTATTGAATCATTTTGCCCGTCCTAAGTTTTCATTTTAGAATCTCACGTTATCCCATACTTTAATTCCATTGATAATACAACTGAGGCTCAGAACCTCCAGCTGCCTGGCTCACTCAGTGGGGGAAGAGTCAAAGGTAGGGCCAGCTAGCCCATTGGCCCTTCATTCAGACACTATGGCTGGGCTGCAAAGTTAGAAACCCAGTTTTTCCTGCCCTCTCACCCCCCTAAACAGATTCAACTCTCTTAGTCCAGCCTCTGCAGCTGCTGCAGTTCTCCTCTTTCTTCATTTCCTCGTGTTCCACAACTGGCTGCTTTCATATTTCTTCTTACAGAAGCCAACGTGTGACTTGTTTCTGGAATTCTTCCTGCATTCTTCTATTTGCTCCTCCCTGGAGCCTCACTATGGCCCTCTGAGTAGAGGACACCCAGTGAGACAGGAAATCCTAGGGTCTGCATTTACACAGCCGTTTGTTGCTTAGGTCATTGCACGTAGGCACGACATCTGCCTCAACTGAGAATTCAAGATCTGATTTTTGTATTAATAACAATTTTTCTTATTTGTAATTATTAAAAGGTTTTAAATGCTGAAGACTTCTCTGTGTTAAGCCACATTAGAGGTTCATCTCTCATTTGCGGTGAGTCTCTTGCTTAGTGAGAAAACACCGATTTAACACTCTGCTCTGTCACCCAAATCCTTCAGTGTTTGTTCACTTTTCCAATCAGTTCCTTTAGTTATTTAAGTTTCACACTGGGAGAGGAGGAGAACTTATAGGTTATTTTAATAAGGTAGAAGCACATGTTTTCTTCAGAGTAACTCTGCCTTATTTATTACTTGATTTGTGTCTCACCCATATTTCCTGGACACCAAGGACTCAGCTTTGGTAAGAAAGTACCTGCTTCTGAATGTTTAGAAACCTGGGCATTGCTATTTCTGGAACATTGTTGATAAATATGGTACAATGTAGTTCTGCTAATCTTGGGAGATACTGCAGGGATCTAAGACATCAAGTGCACATTGGTCATAATTGGTAACTGGAACGAAACAATCCCATCCAGCTAATGCACTGCTGCATTTCCATCTCCCTCTCCAGCTGCTGCACCTTCATCACCCACTCCAGCTGCTGCACTTCCACATACCACTCCAGCTGCTGCGTTTACACATACTACTCCAGTTGCTGCATTTACACACACCACTCCAGCTGTTGCACCTCCATCACCCACTCCAGCTGCTGCATTTACACACACCACTCCAGGTGCTGCATTTACACACACCACTCCAGGTGCTGCATTTACACACACCACTCCAGCTGCTGCACTTCCACACACCATTCCAGCTGCTGCATTTACACACACCACTCCAGGTGCTGCATTTACACACACCACTCCAGCTGCTGCACTTCCACACACCAGGTGCTGCATTTACACACACCACTCCAGCTGCTGCACTTCCACACTCACTCCACCTCTTGCAAGGCTGAGTTCCACAGGTAGATGCAGTGTGAGGAAGACAGTGGGTGTTTTTTATGAACTTCCTTTAAGCCACAACCCGCATCCCTCCCCAGTCTTGCAGGAATGGAGTTGAATAGATAGAAGGTGACAGACAGCAAAGGGCAGTGGAAACAGCTTGCTTAGCTGTTCTTCTTGAGTCAGGCAGTGTCACCCAAAGGATACAGATCTGAAGGCAGTTAGGCCATAGAGAGGCAAGGGCATGGTCATCCCTTCCCTGCTGAGCATGCTCCTTAGAGAGTGGCTGTAAACCCTGCTTTGCTCAGTTCCTCTGGCTACAGAATGAGGGAGGAGTGCAGAACTGAAGACAAACCCAGGGAATTCTTTCAAGAAGTCTGTCTGAAATGATGGCTACCGGAACCTAGGAATTAGGATGTGGTCTCTTCCATTTTGTTAGAAGCACCTCAGATCAGATATGTTAGGGAGCAATACAGCCATTGAGGAGAGGTCAGAGATGGGAGGATATTGATGATCAACATCAGGTGTACAACTGGCCCAGCACCCATGCCTACCTCCACTGGCTTAAGGCTTCTTTAGGTCAGACTTTAGGGCCCTTTAATCTGCATGGAAACATTTTTGTTTTCACCCCTTAGAACTTTCTGGAATAGATTTCTTAGCTCTGGAAAAAAATGGAAGTAGCTTTTCTGTTACTTTGTGAGAATTTATGGAAACATCAAAATCAACTATATACCTACTATATTAAAATAGTATATTAATATATATATATCATAAAATTGCACATCATCCATATGAGCTGCCCACACACAAATAATATGTAGAAGCAGGCACCACTGTAGCACAGATCTTTACAGACAAGGATGCATATTAAAAATGACAGGTTGTTGAAATGTTCCTTAAGATAGGTGAGGTGGGAAATGGGCAGAGGTTCAGCTGGGGTAGCTCACTGAGTTCTATTTCATAGAGACACATTTTACAATAATAAAGAGCACAGAGACCCAACAATTGCTAATGTTCAAATATTCATTATTTACTCTCTCTTGAATTTTATTTTACTTTATTATTATTGGGGGGGGTAAAAAGAACACTATCTCCATGTTTGAGATAGTACCATTCTCTAAAATTTCTGTGTAACATAGTAAAGATAACAATGAATTCTGTGGGCTGGTAAAATGGCTCCCTCAGCCAGATCCCAGACCCACAGAGAGGTGGGGGAGACAAGAGTCCTACAAAGTTGACCTCTGACTCCAACACTGTGGCATAGCAGTTCCAATCCCCCCTGTCCCCCTTCTCCCCTCCATGCATACAGGAACATTACACATACCATTTCTCTTTCATACACACATACTATATGTATATGTATATGTATATATATACATATATATATATATAATAAACATTCACCCCATCCACCCCACAGAGTCCACTGGGGCTTTTGTTTATGCATGTTTTATATCTGTAGAAAAAGAATGCCAGCAATTTCCTTCCTATGTGTTTTCGTCATGCTTCTTTGTGGTCCATAATGCCGGCTGAAATTGTCAGTACTTGAGGCCAAACCAACAGAAGGAGAGCAGATTGTTCTGACACTTTTCCAGGTCTTTGAGCTGCACATCAAATCTAGGGCTTAGCCCCCCACACTTGTTCCGCTTCCATGTGAGCCTCACAATATCTCTGGATCTGTGGTCATCAGTGGTTTCAGATTTGCCAATGTCGCCAGGTGCCATGCTGCGGTTAGAAGCTAAACGATGACTTTGGGCCATGGCCTGATGAAGACCCGGAGTTTGCCTTCCTTCTCAGCATTGTTGATACTCTTGAGAGCATCTGCCAGGACATTCATTCACAGCATGGTGACAGCATGGGAGGATGATGGGAAGAGGAGGTCTCATTGTGTAGCCCTGGATGGCCTGGAACTCACAGAGATCCACCTACCTCTGCCTTCTGAGTGCTGGAATTCGAGGTTTGTGTAATGGGCTGAACACATGCTTTAAAAAAAGATTCTGCGCGTTTGAATTATCTCCACTTATCCCCTTGTAGGTAGAAATGTTTATTTTCTATTTTTTCCAAATAAAACTTTTAATGTGATACTTTATATATTAATTATATAAGCATTGACTTTCTTGTGACACTTTCATGCATGTCCCTTGACCATAATCACCCTCTTCTGTCACATGTCACCCTGTGCCCCCTTCCCCAAACCCTTTTACCTTCTCCAGGCATCCTCATCCTAATTTTATGTCTTTGTTTTCTAGATTCCACTGAGGAGAGAAAATGTGCAGTATTTGGGTGTCCAGTATTTGCTTAAGCATGGTCTGCAGTTCTGTCCACTTGCCCACAAACAATGACTTTATGGCCGAATAACAATCTGTTTTCTTCATTCAACCACTCATAGATGGACATCTAGGCTGATTTGCATACTTTCCTTCTTGTGACCATGCATAATATCTTGACTAAATGTAAATTTGATTCCTTAAGCTACAGCCCAAAGACAATAAAGCTGGGTTCCACGGTAGTGGTGTTTCTCATTGGGGGCTCTGAAAACTGCTCTCCATAGTGGCTGTCCAGTTTACACCTGAGCAGCAGGGCAGAGGCCTCCTGGTGCTGCTGCTGCCAGTGAAAAGTGCACTGGGAGATCGGGGCAGTTCTCAGCCTCACCTCTCGTGGTCTGTTAGGCAGCAAGGAAGTAACTATGGCTATACTTGACAGTTATTTAATCATCGGCAGGATGAGCATCTCTTGCATTGGAGACCTATATTTCTTTTTATGTGGTAAACTTTTAAAGTATGCCTTAGTAATCCTATTAGGCTTCTGTAGTGGCCCTAAACAAGGCCCCATAGAATTGGTGGTTCAAAGTAGAAACCTTCCCTTTGTCCAGAAGGGGTCTGTTTCCATCCACCATCTGTGCAGGACTGCTAAAGGTTCTCACCTGGAAGATCACAGTGTTGGATGTTAAACCTTGGAAAGCTGTAGAAAACAAAAAGCCAAAATCCAGGCTAAGGAAGGAATTGGTCCTGACTAGCCAAGGCTGCTCTCACTGATAGGTCCTCCATTACTTTGTGAGACTGCACAGTGGTATGATAAAAAGAAAGAAAACCTTACATCACTCTTGAGAATAAGAATGAGAGAAAGTAGGTCTAATTCTCACCTGAAATATAAGGTAGTGAAAATGGCAGGCACCAGTTCCTTGGTAGCACTCCAGATGAATGTGGTGCTGGGGTTTTCTTGGGCAGCCATAGTGACAGAGACTTGTGAACAGAGTCAGAGCTACTGCACATGGACACTTTCAAGTGGCTGCTGTGTACCAGTGTTCACAGGCCTCTGTCCTCATTCTCTCAGTTAGAGACAGGACTGGCCATGTTGTCCAGGCTGGCCTTCAGGAAGGAATTCCTGACTCCTGTCTCTTAAGTGCTGGGATTATAGAACTTTGTCACCATACCCAGCCCAAAGCTGTTGTTTTAGCAGTAAATTGCCTTGTAGATTATTTTTCAAGATTTTATTATCAAAGAGGAAATTGAATATCACCGGCTTGAGTTTCATATATTAATATAAGATGAGAAAATAATATAGCTTAGATGTTCTACTTTCTAGCTGATGATATGTTACTAATTTGTATATCAGATTTATGGAATTAATTAGTTATTTCTACTAATAGGTAGCCTGCTGGACAATGGCAGTGTATTCAGAGGACTTGGGTGGGTCAGTCTGATTTCTACCCCATCTTAAGTGTGTGGGGGGCAGTGAGTCATGAGCCTCATTTCCACATGATGCCTGAGTTGAGGAGCCAGTCACCCCAGGGGTGTGGCAGTAGAGATGCAGGCCATTTTTATGGGACCCAGTAAACATAGGAAAAATTCTGCCTGAAGACTAGGGTTAGCAATGGTAATGTCTGAGGTCCCTTGAGACTGGCTCTGTTGACACCATAGTGAATGAGGCTGATCCTCTCCATGTGGCCACCAGGATCCTCTCTATCTCTCCACTTGGTGGGCTGGAGAAAGATCCTGAGCTGGCTGGTCTTGTCTACACTCTGCGGGAGATAAGTTGCAAAACATGTTTTGTTAACACTTGAGATGAAGGAGCTCCTCGGGCCACCCCTGTCTTCAAATAACATTTCTCCGTGGCGTTGTGCCAATCACTCCTCGACTCTACCTCAGCTTTTCACTAGGTAGAGCAGGAGCTGTTACAGTGTGATTAATTTGTCTCCTGAGGGGGTGTTTATATTAATTAACAACTCTTAAGAGCTTTGAAGATGAAAAGTGCTAAATACTTATGCCATGATTACCCGTGGAATAGCGGCACATGATAACTACACCAGAAAAATGGCTAACCTTGACTCTCCCACACTGTGGCAGGGCAGAAGGCCAGGAGAGGAGCCAACCTCCTGTGCTCACTGAGGCCTCTGTTGTGACCTTCTACTGATTTATGAATTCATGAGCTTGTGTTTCTTGCACTCACTTTTCATTTTTTAGCATGCCGTAACTACATGGTGTGGTCAACACTTATTGCTGTGCTTTATTTATTTATTTCAAGAGCATGTTTCTTTCTCTTTCTCTTTAAAGAATATAATCTCTTTAACATTCTTTATATTAGAACTCTGGAAATAATTTGGTGTACTTCATCCAAAGTATCTCTCTGGGAATTTGATTTTGCATTCTAAGCATTGATTGATAATATCTAACTTTTTAATATCTTAAGGCAATTCAGAAACTTTAATAATTTTCTTAATTTTTATTTTTTTCTACACACTTGCCACTTTGTTTTGGAAAAGGCTGAGGCAACTGTCTTTACAAGAAAATATCTTCTCTCTATGTCTGTTTAGTGTTCCAAGCTCATGTACCTGTCAGGAGCAGGATTATGGGAAATCTTGGTCCTTAAACTCAATCTCATTTCTAAAGCAGTCAGTAGAATATGTAATATTCATGTCCGAGAGACACCACAGTGAAAAGCATGTTAAAATCTGAGTAGAAAACCTGATGTACACACTTACCTGACTACACTTGGCAGTGAACCTTGACACATCAATAATCCTACTCAAGTCCTGTGAATACTATAAACGTCATCCTGGACTGCAGATATTAAATACCCAAGGTTGGTGAGTGCTGGACCATGTGCACTTTGTTTTTCCTTTCTGGCCAGTGGGATCCAGTGGTGTTCCCTGCTAATGGGCCATTTCTTCTTTTATTCCCAAAGCTCCTGCATGTGTCAATTTTTCATTACCAGGAGTTATTTATTATTAATTTCCCTGAGTTCCACGTGGCTCTGGTTTTCTCACACTGTGAGAGCCACAATATTCCCATTAGAAGACAATTTAAAAAAAAAAAAAAAAACTTAATCTTAAGGGACAAAAGTTAATTTCTGATTATTTTCTTAGTGAGAAATCACTGATGTAAATAGAATACTTTACTATTTGTATATTTTTAAAAGGCTTCCAGAGCATCATGTGGATGGCATTTGATGTGATATAGTTTGTGTGACAATTCAACCTTATAGAACCTATTCACAGGCATCTGAGGACTACTTCTTTCGGCTGAATACCTGGAATCCTCAGATAAACTTCTAGACAGAGAAAGGGATGGGGCAGGAAAAACTCTTTCTGGAATCTAAGCCCAGAAAAATATTTGAAGAGAAATGGTGTCTATATGCATGTAGCAGGGCACGGACCACCCTGGCTGCACATTTTGGCAAGCTAATATGTTGGCTTCATTACCCAGGATCCTCTGAGTGTGCAAGGACACACCATAGCCCCAGGTGCTAAGGACCAGACCTGCAAGATGCTCCCAAGAACATCCCTTGGCCCAGCCTTCTAACGACCAGACTCCTCACTTGGCCTCTGACTTTGGCAACCCTATCATAACTCTGAGTTTCTCTGCATCAAGTGCCATTTAGCTGTATCTATGCGGACTCCCAGGTGTCAGAGCTATCTGCTGGCAGGCAGAACTGACATCTTCTCTGTCCCAAAGGCAGTTCTTGGTGGCAGTTTGATGACATAACTCCATATTTCTCCCTTAACTGAGGGGAAAGGCAAATCACTAATTAAAATGTTTGCAGGTTTAGATTACAGACTGTGTATGTGTGAAGTATAGGTCTACCAGTCAAGAAAGTTTAGCATACTCACTTTTAAAAGGCCTGTTAAAAGTTCATTTGGGAAGTAGCATGGCATCCACGGAAGTGAATCAGAGGTCAAGGACCTTACTGGGCACCCAGCACTCCATTCCCACTAGTAACCCCAGGGGCACAGCCTGATGTAACAAGCGTCCAAAAGTTGGTTTGAAGATTCCATCATTTTCTTAGATGGAATAAAAATGCAGGAAGTAACTTATTGCCCACACACATCACTGTGGACTGACTTTTTCCTTTGTATTCTACTTAATATGAGAAAATCCACAGCTCTATCCAGCTGTGTCCCTGACTGCATATCAGTAAGAATTGTCTAATCTCCAGCCACAAAAGGGGGACACTTCTGAGGTCCTAACATCCTTTGTTTTCCCCAAAGTCAACGTCATCTGTGTCTGGAACTCTCTCTCCAGGCTTCCAGGCTGACACATCCATCCTACATCTTCTTGGACACAGTTATTTCTCTACAGCTCTGAATATTGCCCTGTCTCTTTGCAAACCTTGCCTTCCTGTGGTACACCAAAGCTTGACAGGTGGGGTGACTTCTGATGTGGTTTTTTACCAGGTCAGGCCTTATCTGGATGGATCTGTGAACAGCCATGTCACTAAAAAGACTTGAAATCCATGTGGTGTGTGTGTGTGTGTGTGTGTGTGTGTGTGTGTGTTGGAAAGGCAAGAAGATGCCAGCCCATGGTAACAATAGCCCATTCAACACTAATGTTTCTGACGAACTTCCTCACAGAACAACATCATTTAGCAGCACTTTAGGATCTCGTGGCATTGTCAACAATACAGGATCCCATCGGGGCTGCTGTACCTGCAGCCATGGCTGCTGCCTTGTGTGCTCAATGAGCAGTTATAGAGTCTGACTTTGTAGACACCTTGGTGTCAGGGAATAGTAAAGTCTGCAAGGTTGGTGATTCAAGGTCTTAGGCCGACCCAGGGAATCCCAATGTCCCCCAAAACATCTTCCCAGAGACCCATGGCATCATTGGTCCCTCTGTGCCAGTTTCTATTTTTCTATCTTCACAGAGGCAGCTGTGGGTGAGCTATGATATGGATGGAACAGAGGAAATAGCAGTTAGTAGGAAAACAAGAGGTTCAAATGGATGCCATGAGCTCTACCAAGACCAGCTGGGCACTGACTGCCCAAGAGAAGACAGAATTTTGTCGTGGCTGCTCGGAAATTAACTCTAATTATGATCGAGCGGGTTGAGGGCACAATAGGCAGGATGCCTCCTCCATTCCTTTTCTTAAGTTTAATCCCATCTCTCCTGCCTCTGCTTTCACCATGCTGTGCATATTTCCATTGCTGCAGTTTAGACCGTTAACATTGGTCAATCTCAGGATAGGAGTTTCAGTCATTTTAAAAACTATGCATGTATTTAAAAATATTTCTTTGTTTATTTTGATGTATGTGAATATTTGCCTGAATGTATGTAAGTATACCATGTACATACCTGGTGCCTATTGAGGCTACTAGAAGGTGTCAGATCTCCTGGAACTGGAGTTACAGCTGGTTGTGAACCACTATGTAGATGCTAGAAACGAAACCCGATAACATCCAGTGCTCTTAATTACTGAGCCATCTGCTCAGCCCTTAAAAACTTCACATTTTTTGAAAATATTTATTATTGCCTTACTTTTGAAATTTAAAGAAGTTAGCAAATGCATTTTTCTTTCTCTGTGGGTTTCCTTCTTCAAACTTCTAGCTGGAAGGTGGCTTTTCTTTCCATGTTTGATTACTGTGTCTTCCCAGGCTCACAGCGCTTGAGTTAGTAATTCTACTTGTAGGGAGAGAAGTGTTGGGGGCTATTGACACTGACAGCTATCCAGAGCCACCATGAGACACTTCAATCTCGTTGGCCTGAGTGATAACCCTCATCTGTTGCCTCCTTTCAAGTGTTTGTCCAGTCACTTGAGACTATCTGTCCCTGTCACCTAGCACTAGAACCAGGTAGGTAGGACTCACACTTGGCTAAGCCGGAAGGACTCCGGAAGGACTCCGGAAGGACTTGAAGGCATTTCTCTGAGTCTGTGCTTCACTTTTCTTTTCGTGAGGACTGGCGAGGGCAACAATGGTGGAATGAGGGAGGCAGAAACTAGAAAACAGTTTTCTTTCCAAAGAGTCAAGGCATGTCCCTGTCAACTTGGTGTCATGCAAGCTGTCCTTCCCCACCCCAGGATCATGCCACCTCAAGAAGTGACTTTTGAGTTGCTAACTAGAAACTCAAAATACAGCTGTTTGGATTAAAATGGCCAAATGAAGATTTCTTGTTACCATTACATATCAGTGTACCAGCTTGGAGAATCAGCCTCCTGCATTGTATACTTGTTCCTGGACTAGCTGTTCTACAGAGTCCAGAATGATATTTTATGAATTTAAGAGAATTTAGTGCACATGTAAGAAGTCAAATGGGTCTAAAACTGTAGCCCCAAACAAAGCCCCCAAACAAGAAAAATGAAATCATAACTTTTACTTGAATTATTCTACCTCATCTCTCTGTCAGTTTCCATGTATCTGACATGATTGTCTCAAGCAAATGCCATAAAGATTTGAAACTGAGTCAACAGACCCTGGCTTATTGGCCAACGATAATGTGGTCATTGGAAAGTCAACTCGGAAACACAGGGCAAATACATGAAAGAGGCAAGCCGCAGCTTGTGGCAAAGAAAATGTAGAAAGCTCCAGCGTTACAGGTTTATCTAAGGCGTGGTCTGGAGTAAGCCCCAGTAATTACCCAGGATTCTATAGCTAGTAGCTGAAAAATGAGTTTCTTCATGGACTTAACCCTTTCACCCACCCTCAGTCAGCTCCTCACAGGAAGTACACTACAGCAGTTTGGATTAAGCTGCAAGTATTGTTTCTATTGCAGGAAGAGTTGTCCTCACGGCTGCGTACTTGAGATGTCTCAGAGGTGTGGCCCTAGCCTTTTTATGAATGATAGGACTTCATTTCATGATGCTTCTTGGCCTAAGAACTCATACTACTTGACTCTCTCTGTGTGTGTATGTGTGTGTGTGTGTGTGTGTGTGTGTGTGTGTGTGTGTGTGTACTGTGGTTTAGAACTATTGTGAGTGAAAATAAAAGAGAGCTAAAAAATTACATTTGGGCCTTATCTCAGATCTGTCTAAGTTCTGTACACTATAAACCTTAGTTTGCCCAGTCTAGATGTGAGGTGCCATCTCCATGTCACCAAGAGGAACCTTTAGCTCTGTCCTTCCAGTTTTTATATTCTGGGAACTCAAGACATTGAGAAGCACTTCTTTCTCCTTGGACTCCTAAGAATTATAGCTGTGTTATTGATGACATCCCTGGATTTCAGAAAACCTATAATGTCTTAAGATTGCTTTTTTTTGTTAACTAGTGAAATATAATAAAAAAATATGACTCCAATGATTTCATTTTTTTGAGGGGGGTTTAAATTGTATTCAAGAGGAAAATGATGATAATATAGTAGCAACAACAGCCTTTTACTTTAATTGACCTTGAAAATGACCAGATTTACTTCTCTTTGTGTTTTGGATTTCTATGTCATAAATACTCCTGTCTCTCAGGTGTATTTGATACTTTCTTTCCAGAGAATCTTTTCTCTGCCTCCAATTTAGGAGGCAGTTCAGGGCTTCAGGCTGAGAATGTTTGTGCCTCTGTCTGTTACTTTGGAAGCCAAGGTGGCACTTTGCTTTTATAAGGTGAACAGCCCCGCCTCCAACACCTTCAGACAGTGGTCCATCAGATCTTGGAACTGGAAGGAAATTTTGCTATAATTTGGCCTAATCGCTTACTTTTGAGGCTGTTGGAGATAAACTTAATAAAAAATGAGATGTAGATTCATGGGAAAGTCCCGGATAGTGAAGACATTTCTCATGTGCTCTGTACCCAGGATCTGCGAGCATCCCACATGAATTACTTGAATGCATGTGGTGTAACTTGGGAAGCAGACTGGTCCAATGTTACTGGTTAAGCTCCATACTTTCTTAGGCTCTCATCAGCTTTTACTTGATGTGGTTTTTTTTTTCTATCTTAGAATCTTGTCCGGAACACACAGTCATCCAGACATCATATCCCCTTTGGCTCTGGTTGTGGAAATCACTTAGATTTTCCCATGGCTTTCGATGATCTTGACAGTTTTGAAAAGTGTTTTGCAAATGTCTTGTAGAAAAACCCACCATTCCAGGTTGGTTTCATGTTTTCCTTGTACTTCTGCTTGGGTTGGTGCATGTTGGGGAGGAAAACCTTCCAGGTGCAGTGTCTTTTTCATGCATCATACTCAGTGTGTAATATTAATATAACAGAATGTTATCAGCCTCACAGAAGGTAGCCCCCAAAGGCTGCCTCCCTCAGAAACAAATAACTAAGCACAGCCTGAAGTCAGGGGATGAGGAGATAAGCTCTGAGGGGAGGGAGTATTCACATAAATTATTTAGGATTTTCTTTTCTGATAATGAGAAATTTATGGTAAAAGGTATTTTTTTCTACCCATTTGTTTATCTTATTTCATTTATCACCATGGCTGTGCTGATGTGCAGTCACACTGGAGTTCCTGTACAATTGCTTCTTTTGTTGTTCAATGGCCTCACCTTGGGCTTTGGGTACCATGACTCATACTTTGTGTGTTTCAAACATGTCCTTCCTGATATTAGATGGTACATTTGCCTGATCTTGTATATTTTCTGCCCTAGTTTGGGAATCATTAAGAGTTCTGCTTCCTTTGATTAAAACATGACATGGAAAGTCAAGATTTAGGAGCTGGGATGCTCATTGTCACATGGTGTCATTGTCCTTAGACCCTTCTGTAAAGAGAGCTAGAAATATGTGTCTATAGCAGCTCTTGTATAGACACATGGATAATTAATTGTTTTACTTTATTTTAAAAGACATTTATTTTTATTTAATGGGTATAAGTATTTTGCCTCTATATAAGTCTGTGTACTGCATACATGTCTTGTGCCTGTGGACACCTGAAGAAGGCATCAGATCCCATGGAACCCAAGTTATAGACATTGTGAGCTGCCGTGTGGATGCTGGGAACCAAATCCAGCTTCTCTGTAAGAGTAGCCAATGGTCTTAACTGCTGAGCCATTTCTCCAGTCCCTTACTTTATTTTATTTTTTTGTAAGTGCACACACAAATGATGGGTTTCACTGTGTCATTTTCATATACAAAATACATATGTCATTGTCCTTCATTCTTGTTTGAGTGTACCTGTACAGGCTGGCCTCTCAGAGTCCACCCAGTCAAGTAGAGCTTACTGTATGCTTATCTGTAAATTTCTATCTCAGTGTGAGGGATTTAGGCTCCACCAGACATTGTCCACTTAGGTATTTGCTCTGTGTTAGTATGTATGCACAGAAATTTCATAATTGTCAGTTTATACCCCTGTGAGAAAATTTGCTCGCCAGAATAAACACAGCACAGCTCTGTTTACATTAGTTTCAGTTCCCACTCAAAGCGCCATATTTTTTCAAAGTTACTTCTTATCACCTTCTTTCCCCACTGACTCATTTCTGTTTTCTTGGCACACAGAAACACCTGCTTGGCATGCCCACAGAAAGTTGGGTGAAGAACACTCAAATTCAAGTAGGATACCCTGTTTCTCTGTCAGTAATAAAATGTATTCAGGATTGCACCCAGGGTGCTGCACCATGAACCACCCCCAGCTCATTTGCCCCTTTCATTGAAGACTGTACTGGCTGCAGATAACTATTATCTGTGTCCCCCACTGGGATGTAAACTTTTGTATTTCTCTATCTTAAAAGAATTATTTTTATGGTGTGCATAAAAATATATAGTGTAGGTACGTAAGGTGTAGATGTGCATGAGGGTAGGTGCTTTGTAGGCCAGAGATATAGGATCCCCTAAGAGCTGGAGTTACAGGCTGTGCAAGTCTTTCAACGTGGATGATAGGAACTGAGATCAAGTCCTTTGCAAGAACAGCATTCATTCTTAATCTGTGAGCCATCTCTCCAGCCTGACACTCCCACATTTTTAATGCCCAAATCTATCTATTACTTCTAGGAGTATTTTTAAGTGAAAAATGTAAGCTGGTGTATCAAGTGATGTGTTTTTTTTCTTGGCATCTTCATATCTGAGTCATTTCATCTCTTTTTTCTCCTTTCTTTCCTATGCTAATTGGTTTGCTTCCTTCGCTCAGTGAGTTTCTCCTTATACTTCCTTTAAATATAGATTTTACATTTATTTTACTTTAGTGTGTGTGTGTGTGTGTGTGTGTGTGTGTGTGTACATGTGCCATAGCACACGGGTGGAGGTCAGAAGACAACTTCCAGGAACTGGTTTTTCTCTTCCATGCTGTGGGTTACAGGAATCAGACTCAGGTAGCCATGGTGCGAGCATCTTTACCAGCTTAGCCGTCTCCAGTCCCCTCCTCTTTCCTACACATGTCTTCTTTCTATTTCCTTTAGATCTCTTCCTCCCTCCTCATAGCCTCATAGTTTTTAAAGTTATTATTTTATGCTTATGAATGTTTTATCTGCATGTGTGTGTGTGTGTGTGTGTACTGTGTGCATGCACAGTACTCAAGGAGGCCAGAAGCGGGAAAACAGATCCCTCGGAACTGGAGGTAACAACAGTTAAAAACCACCGTATACATGCTGGGAACTGAACTCAGGGTTTTTACAAGAATAGCAGGTACCATCTCTCAGACCTCTCCCAGTTTTATAATCTACACATATAATTTTATATTTAGAATTATATATATGTATATATATGAGACAACTTGCAACATTTGTGTTTCTGAGTCTAGCTTCATTGCACTCAGCACAATGATTTCTGGTTCCATCCATATTCCTACTCATGTCATAACTTCATTTTTTAGAACAAATACACAGTGTACATGAACTACATTTTTTAATCTTACCAACAGTTCAGCTGGTTCCACAGCTACTGCAGATTGAGCAGCTAGAAACATGGATGTGCAAGTGTGTGCAGAATGTTGACCGGGGCTCCTGCAGTGGTGATGGGAGTCCTAGTTTTCATCTTTAGGGGCAACCAGAAGGCTGATTTACAAAGCAAGGGTGAGTCCTTCTACAGGACCACAGCTGAAGTTTGTAGGACAACAGAGACTGCTAGTGACACTTGTTCCTGTGAGGACCTCTTTCGGGAAAATCAGCTGCTGAAATGTATTTCATACAGCCTGTGAGGTTGGCAGAGTAAGTGTCCTGGGATTCCCAGGAATGAAACATAGTGTCCCAAATCATGTGGTGTATGGGAGTCTTTTCTTGAGAGACTGTGATAATACTTCTCATTTGGAAGCTCTCTGGAAATCAAGATGGTAAGGAGGGAAGCAGTGACTGAGTGGGATCCAGTCCCCTGTCCATTCTATCTGGAGAACCCTGCTCCTGGGAGAAAGGCAACATGCCTTTGGAACAGCCAATCTGTGTCTTCATTCAAGATTCACCTCTTGTGATGGAGGGAAAGAGCCGGAAGCTTTCAATAGTCTGAGCATTTTCTGCTGAGGAACATTCAAGAGCCAGTCTCCATAAGCCCGCTTCTATGGCCCATAGGAGAACACAGACTACACTCACAAGGCCTCTCTGAGGACTGTGTGCAGAGAGGGTGTGAGGAGTTGGAGAGCTGGAGATTTGGCAGTGGTGTTGGTTTTAGGCAACAGTAGGCTGGTAGTGCAGATTCAAAAACAGGGGATGACAGATCACCATGCCTTCCTAAGGCAAGTTTTGTTGGGGAGGTTACAAGAGTGGAGAGAGGACATGCAAAGACTAGGAAATGAGTGGGGTTGGGGTGCATGATGGGAAACTCCCCAAGCCCACTCTTTATTCTTTAGTGCACTGATGGATAATCCTGACTGTGCATGCTTCCATCAGGTAGATATGCAAATGACATTTGAGGTAGACCCAGTGAGAACAAATACATTGAAGGGTCCTGAAGTCACATTAAACTGTCTCCTCCTTGCTTCTGCTCGACCCTTGACCTCCTCCTACTGCCGATGCCTATAAGCAAGTCTGTAATTTCACTATGTTCAGACACTTCGTTATACAATTTAATGGAAAGGATTTCCAAAGACTGGTGGATTTAGCTCAGAAGCTAGTTTGGTCTAGATAAAGATTAAACAGTTGACTTTGGAAGAGGGTAGCTGTATCCTGCTAGTCTCCCCCTCTTTCCAGTTCATAATTCACCATGCCACCCTGTTAATTAATTAATTAATTATCATAATTTTTTATTGATTCTTGGGGAGTTTCCCATCATGCACCCCAAGCCCACTCATTTCCTAGTCTTTCCATGTCCTCTTTCCAGTCTTGTAGCCTCCCCCACAAAACAAAACAAAACATCGTGTTATTCCATCTTTTCTGTCCCTCCATCACATATTAATTTATAGTAGTAACCTTGGGAGCTACAGTGTGTCACACAGTTACACCCTTTTGACCAAACAGCTTTGCTTGCAAATGTCCATTGCAATGAGTTGTTGGTCAAGTTTAAGGCCACTGGCTTCTGGTACATAATCAATACTGAGCCTTCACTGAAATAATTCATTTTAAGTATATGGTCTCGTTTGTTCCCCAGGCTGCTCTCTACCCACTCTTCTTTTTTACAAATTACATTTTATGTGTCTCTCTGTGTGTGTGTTTATGTGCATGTGTGTCATTGTGCATGTGTGTCAATCAGGAGACTACTTTGGGAGTCAGTTCTTGCCATCAGCTACAGGGGTCTTTGTTGTAAGAGTTTTTGGCCTAGACTAGTCCTAAGGTCTGGACCTGCCTGAAGCTGTTTAGCTCTCAAAAATGACTTAGATACTTATATTAATTATATGCTGTTTGGCCTATGGCTCAGGCATATTGTTAGCTAGCTCTTGCATCTTAACCCATGTCTATTAATTTATGTCTTGTCATGTGGCCTGTCACTTACTTACATTTTTATATGTTGTTTTCATGGCAGCAGCTTGTAGTGTCTTTTTCTGGCTCCGCCTCACCTTTTTTAAAATCTATGCTCGAATTTCCCACCTGCTTCTAAGATGCCTTGCCATAGGCCAAAACAGTCCCTTTATCACCTAATGATAATTCACAGTGTACAGAAAGACATCCCACATTACTTCCCCTTTTTTGCTTAATCAAAAAAGAAGGTTTCAATTTCAACATAGCAAAATTACATATAACAAAACAGCTATGGCTTGCCATAGGCCAAAACAGTTTTTTTTTTTAATTATCCAATGATATTTCACAGCATACAAAAAGACATCCCACAGGTCCTAGGGACTGAACTCAGGCTATCATGCTTGGCAGCAGGCACTTTTACCCACTGAACCATCTCACCAACCTCTTCTTTTGCTGAGAATCTAGTATGATGTATCTTAGTTACCCTCTTATGGTTAAGATAAATTAGTTTGACAAAAGTGGTTTAATAGAGACAGGGTTTACTATCTTTGCAGTTCTAGGTTGTATCTCTTATAGTGGAGAACATAGTCATAGGCAAGAGCCAGGAGCTGCCTATGAATATTCGACTCATTTTCTGTTTTACTCAGTCTAGTTCTCTGTTCAGGGAAAGGTTCCATTCAAAATTAAGTTGGCTCTTCCTCTGCTGGTTAACACAGTGCAGACCCCTCTCTGCACACATGCTGGGACCTGTCTCCTTGATTCTGTCACTTTAACATTCAACACTAACCGGCAAAAGAGGCATGCATGCATCACCAGGATGCCACCTGGTTGGCCTCTTCTTTAAGATGATTGGCTGACATGGTAAAAAGCTCAGAAACATTCTACAAAGAAGAAGACTTCATATACAATGAATAGAGTTAGTCCATAATAGGCATGGGATGATCTTGGTATATTCTTTCTTGAGAAATGTTGCATCATCATTGATACATGGTGAGGGCGTTTGCTATTAGGCCTAAAGATAGTGAAATGAAGACGTTAAAGTTATTACTATAATATTACTAGAGCCGAGGTAGGAGTCAGGTGGAAAGGGCACCAGTTAATCTGTGAAAGGGGGCAGGTCCTGAGCATGTCTGATGCACTGTGAAGTACCCTGTATTTACTGAACACATTGGTCTGCATCTCTTTAGCAGGAGTCCGGGCAGTTGGGACAGGTGGCTGGGAAAGGAAAGCAGGATGAGGGAATTGCCATTGCCTTTGACATTTGGAGGATTAATTCACTGTTATTGTGTAATCATTTCCCCCTACACACTGTATTTTAAACTGGCACACACTGACCACATTGGTTTCTGCGATTCAGAACACAGGAGGAGCTTCGACAGATTTGTGCTTCTGGTTTAGGGTCTGTTGTGAGGTTGTATGATGGTCAAGGCTGTGGTCATCAGAAGCTTTGCTGGGGTTGATATAGGAGCAACGTTGCTATGGGCTACAGGCAGCCAGTTTCAGTTCCTCCCATGCTGATCCCATCACAGAACTGCTTGGGCTTCCTCATAACATGGCAGTCAGCCTCCCCTAGTGAGACTGACCAATAAGCTGAAGCAGAAGCCTTTGCCATTTCATTTCTTTGGAATCCCCCTCACCTGATCTGTGTGGGAGGCAAATGCACAAATGTAGGAATGCAGGAATGCTGCCCTGGCTTTGCGGTCTGTGTTCATCGAGTTCATGGTGCTTTTTCCAACTCTCAGGACGACCAGGAGACTAACAGGGAAGCTAACTGCAGAACACAGACTAGGGTTGGTTGTTGTAAATATTATTTAACTTTCTGTGGAGAAAATGTGTAAACCTTATGCCTACCACAGAGTCCGTGAAGGATGGTGAATGAGACAGATGGGATTTGTGCCTTTAGTAGCCACACAGAGCCGTGACAAGTGTAGGGTAGTGTTAGGAAGCCCAGTGAGTGCTGAGAAATCTTTAGGAAAATCTGATCATTCTCTGACTGAGAGAATGCAATGTTGGTGTCAGACATGAGCAAATGTTAAATGCCTTCTTAGGAGGCATCTTTTCAGCTGAGATCTCAACAGGTCCACAGCGAGAGGACAGGTCATGCTTCTGTAGGTTTTGATGCTGAAGAGTTTACTGACACGTAAGCATTTTGGGGAGCTCAGAGAAACAGTGCCCTCCTGAACTGCAGGGGTCAGAACTTGCTTCCAGGACTGTGCATGTATGTGTGTATATATGTGTCTTTATAGTATATGCACAAAAGAAAGATACACCTAACTATTTCTGGTGTGGGAAGCAAACCCAGGACCTTGCTTAAGCTGGGGGAGGGCTCTGCCTCTGAGTGATTCCCAGTCATCGAGACATTGAAATGAATAAACTCCACTGGTGATCTGCTTCTGGGACAGTTGCTCACTACCTTGACTTCTTGGTGACATGAAAAGAACCAATGGAAAGATAGTATTTGGTTGACCATTCAACAAACATTTGAGAATCAGTGTTCATGGCTTCCCCATAGCCACAGCTACTTCCCCACTTGACAGTTTCAGAATTTGCCTAAAATAGAGCCCTGGAAGGGTTGCCTGGGGCTGTTTGAAGAGTATATGGAACTGAGAAGACACCAGATGGAACTAAACTCCTTTGAAGGTGCTGCATGCACTTATTCCAAGTAAAGCCATGCCCAAACTCTTTGTCTCGCTTAGTATATTTGAGAATTTGTTCAGAGCTGCAAGAATCATTAGACCATGTTTACTCTGCTGATATAATTTCCGAGTTGTTTTCTAGGAAAAATGAAAATGTCTTTATCTTAATTATTTTATATCTTTTGGGCTAGACAATAGAGACAAATTTTCCCAGTTCTTAGCCTTGCTGAGTGACATTAATCTGAGTCCCTACCCTGAGGGGTGCTCACCACATCTTGGCTGGAGTACTTTTGTTTATAGTCTAGCCCAAGTGGCCCTTGCAAGAGTTTTGCAAATAGGTCCCAGAAGCAGAACTTTCTAAGTATGGATTTCGTCATCAAGTCCCTATCCAATTTAATCAATTTGAACCTTAAGATCCTACCACACCCCGGCCTCTGACAAAAGACAGTTTTGGCCCACAAAGGCTCTACACACTAAAAGCCCTAAAAGAAACCCATGACTCCTCCTCCAATTTCACATATAATGTGTTTTTCCTATGAGTCTCAGCTGTCATCTTCATAACCAATGATTGTGTTGTAGAAACGGCTGTAGGGCAGTTTGACATATTTGCACAAATTGCTTCTGTATCATGCGGTCTGACGTTAGGTCTGTATGTTTGCTGCCTTTGATCCAGATATCTCCTGCCCCACCTCAGCTTTCAGGACTTCAAAATGGAGGTCCTGGTTGCAGCCTGCACACAGAGTCGGAAGGCTGGTAGATGGCTGTGGCTACTGTCTTGATCATAGACACTAAATGGACTGAATCTCTACTTTGCTACTTTCTAGTTTTGGAACTTTGGGCAGCTCTTTCTCACCAAGACTCATAGACTTCCAATAAAAACAAAACAAAACACAACAAACAAGATATTGCATTGCCTGCACATGTTCAGGATTCAGTATGATTTGTGTGTGTTCCTATCTATTCACATGTGTGCATTTCATGTATATAGGAGGCCATAGGACAATCTCAGTTGTCTTCCTCACAGGATTCCCAATTTGTGTTTTGACACAGGGTCCCTTACCAGCCTGGCCCTATTCAAACTGGCTGGGCTGGCTAACCATGAGCCCTAGATTCTCCTGTTTTTGCCTCCCTATGACTGGGATTACAAGTGTACACCATTGCATCTAGTTTTTTTATGCTGCTTCTGGGGATTGAACTCAGGTCCCTGTGCTTGTAGGATGAGTGCTTTACCAACTGAACCATCGCTTTAGCTTCCAACAAGCTTAGACATCTCTCATACAAATGTATGCTCATTATTTTCATTCTGATGTATTTTTATATCATTCTGTTCACATTCCAGCATTTGAAAGGCTCAGCCATGTCCAGTGAGAAGACATAGCATGAATCTAGTATTGGTTGTATGTCTTAACATTCCTTTTCTACATGGGGGACATTGTTTTATCAGCAAATCCATAAACCCAGCAAATCAAGGGATGGAGTACAGCCTCAAACCTGTCTTTTGGGGCACAACTTGGAAACTATGATGCTCTCTGTATTGGACCACTCAATACCCATGCTCCAGAATGAATACAGACCCATGCTGGCTATGGGTCCACATCAGGCAAAATGTCTTTACAGCAACCAGTATATAATTCTGCAAAATCATTTTAGCTGAGTGACAATCTTCCAATGAGCCATTGAACAGGTCTAGACATCATTTTCAGAGCCATTAGCTAAAGAATTTGTGTTATGTAGAACTGAGCGTAGAGATTTGGGAATAGTCGGGCTGATTGGAAAAGACAGTGGGCACTGTACGTTCAGTGTAAGTTATCAATTTGGTTTAGACAAATTAAAGACCTCGTTAGCTCGCAGTGCTTGATGTGAAAGCACTGAGGCTCACACAATAGGTCACACTTAAGTGACTCTCTCCTTAAGAATTAAACTGTCTTTGCACTATGCATTGGTTGCAGGAGATAATACGAGGCAGTTCCCCTAACCGAGTTTTTCTTAAAGGAACTGACCAGGTGACAGAATGGAGTCACTGTGCATGAAAAAAAGGAAAAAAAAAATACAAAAATAATTTGACCTCCTAAAAGAATCAATTTTTCTGTGAAGTGGAGCAAGACGCTAACAAGTTCTCCCAGGAGTGTCTTTGTATTGAAACACCCTGTGAAGGTCTGGTTTCTGCAGCAGGCATCGGAAACTGGGAATCAGCTGTGGGCCAGTTCTGTTGCCTGGTCTGAATGTGTAAAGAGGTTCAGATAGGGTGCACCTGTAACCAAGCGGCCGGATTTACTGCGAGAGTGTGTGTTTGCATGTGACAGGAGGGTTCTCAGGACATTGAGCATTTAACTACCACTCTTGCATGGAGAAAATAGAATATTAATTCTGTCTGAGGTTTTCTAACTAAGGAAACACCTAATTCCCTGTGGCTCAAGATTTATTCTTTTATTATTTGTTTTAAAATGACATTTTAGCAATTATCTGGGTTGTAACTTAACATTCAGTTTTCTGTGAGTGTGCGATGTCTCACCTGGCTAATGTGGCCATGGATGAGGATTCACTTTCAATGATAGGCATTGTCAGTCTGCTATTATAGTCTCTGGTGAACAGGCCTTTTATGTTCTTCATAGCTTAATATAACTTTATTGCATCAAAACAATAATTGCTCTAAGTGTACACTGATGGCATTCTTTGCATATGTTTTTTAAAAAAAATTTAATCAATGCCATAACTAGTAGTTAAAATAAGGGTAGGTATTCCAAATTGATAGGTTGGCAGGCTAAGGCTCAGAGAAGAAGGCCAAATTCACTCCAAGGTGAGTAAGAGCCAAGGTGAAGCCATCTCTAAGATGTTTCTGATACACCTGACCGACCTCCTTGTGGGTCTCTTGATTTTGTCCCATCTCAGGTGTGGGATTCCCAAAGAGGCACTGGAACACTTGCATTCTGCAGTTTCTCAGGGAGAGGAAGATTTCATGTTCTGGAACTATTAATCTGAACAGATAATAATGTTGGTTGCATGTGTACTTGTAAAGGGGGGTTGGTCATTTGGGATGTAGGAAGAGAAAGGGGACATGGATAACATAGGGCATTAGGGGTGACCAGGATCAAAGTACATATGCATGCATGAGGGTGTTATAATAAAAACTATTTGTTTGTATAGTGAATATATACTAAGAAAAATCACAAAGACTCAGAACGAACTGTTATACACAAGAGCTACGGGACCACATCAAATGTGTGGTCACCATGGTTACAAGATGTCTCACACAATGATACCGTGACTCCTAGGGACTTACTTACCTTGCAGCCCAAGTGGGGTGGGTGACTGAAGATGTACATCCTCTTATATGGAGTAAGTGTGTAAGTGTTCTGTGAAGCACCAGTGTGCAAATTGGAGTGACTGCCATCAAGAATAGTTCGTCTGTTCCTTGCTCCTGATCAGTGGTGAGTGGCTAGAGAGAGAAGCTAGAGGCAAGCATGCATGCCAACTGAACATGCACATGAGTAAAGACAAAGGAAACTGCTACAGCCACAGAAAGGTAGAAGCAACTGGAAAAGCTGCAGGACACTGTCTCTCATGTCAATTGTTCACATTGTCACCTTCCAGCCATCTGCTGTTTGGGCAAAATCCCACCTGGAAAGGGGAATCTAATCCCATTTCCCTCCATTTACATACACGCCATCTGAAAAAAGTTCATATATTCCTGTGAAAGATATTTTGAATCTATCAAGTTCAGATGGACCCAAACTCACCTGGCAAATTAAAAAAAAACTACCAAAAGACATGGTTTTATGTCTTTCCCATAAGGGCTGAATGCCAGACAGTACAGAAAGCAGGGATCAAAATGATTACAATCAAGGCCGGAACTTTAACAAACGTCAGTTCTGAAAAACATCCATTCTGAAAAGCGCAGACTGTTATGACAAAAGTCTAGACAGTGATAATGACTCTTAATGTTGAAAAGAAAGAGACAGGAAAGAAAAGGAAAGGAGCAGGGAAGGAGAGCGAAAGAGAGAAAGAGAGGGAGGGAGGAGAAAAGGAAGAAAAATAGGAGGCAGGAAGGAAGGATGGATGGAAGAAGGGAAGAGAACAGGACGGGATGGGAGGAAGAGTGGAGGGGGGAGGGGGGAAGGGGAAGGAGGGACGAACTGACATTGGACTCAGAGCCACAGTCAGTTTACAGAGAGTGCAGGGAGGATCCAGGCTGGCAGGCAGAGAGGTAACAGGATACACCCAGATGCCTTCACAAGTCATGAGCTTTGGGGGCAGAATCTTGGAGGCTGAAGGAAATTAACCAGGATTGTTATTGTCGTTTATGAGAAGTCAGGTGTGAGGGGCACACACCAATCTTTGAATACAGGCTGGATTTGCTTAAAAGCAAATGGTTTTTGTTAGGGGGCTTATTTTACTCATGTCAAAAATATGAAATTACACCATTAAAGGAAGTGGTAAAATCTACATCACTCCCAAGCCTTGGGGATATATCCACGTGTTCCCACATGCTCAACAGCTATGAAAATGTGATTCTCATTTTACCTGCTAATCGAGTACTTGGAGGTATTCAATGGGGAGCTTAGCCTCTTACTTTTGATTTCTGAGCAATTTCAGAGACACGTACTACTGCAAAATAAACTCAAATGCTTCTAATTCCAGAAATTCATGTTATAACCAATGTTTTATGTGGCTTTTACTCGTGGTGTGAGGGAAGCAGCCTTTTCTGTTCACCATCAGGTTCTCATTCAAGGGTTTTCTGGAGGGAATTAAGAAAACACTTAATGATTTTATGCATCTCATTTGTACAAAGTTCTAAAAAGGTAATGAGGAGAGTTCCAGTAATTAAGAGAAAAGCAGTTTTGGCCTAAAATTTTGCAAATTGCTTTGAGTCTTCATTTTGTGACTCCTCCCTTCCTCCCCCCCCCTCTCCCTCCCTCCCTTTTCACAATATTCTTTGAAAAGTTTAAGTACAGTAAAATCGTCTAAATACTTAAATATGTAAAATATATTGATCACTTCTGAAAAAATAAGGCATTAAATCATTTTTACTAAGTTACTTTTAATACATATATTTTATATTTATAAAAAATAAGAGTTATATGGCATATAATAGACATAAGACCTATTAGCTTTTGTACACATGCATGTACAGTGTTTATGCTGTATTTCATCATAACTTTATCAGAAAGTTATCCATGCAGGGGCATCCCAGTCAGATAACGGGACAGGGAGATCAAGGTCACTGGGACATTACTGATGTTAATAATAAAAAGTGTTTGTTACACTTTGCACTGCTAAAGTGTGCAAACCATGGGCTTACATTTGTGTTGTCTAATCTTTGAATTTAACCCACACAACTGTCCTGAACAAAACAACTACCTAAGGTTGAGTTTAATTTTTTTCTACTTATGCTTTCTGGGTGTCATTTCCTTGGGTGATAAAATAAAAATTGACATTTCTATTATTTAGGGATATTGCTATGGAAGCACACTATAAAGACAGACTGTGAACCTCAAGAACCATTTTCCCAGATGGACCAGTGTATTGACCCTAAAGCACTTTCTCAACTGAGTGGCTACCAGGAGTATGTCAGGCCCTGGTGACTGTAGTACTTTGCAATATATATGGTAGGGGTGTTTCCATATTAGTAAAATATTACTGTTGTCACTCAAGGAATAGAACACATGAGCTACAGACAAAACAAATGTCAGTTTCCCATGGGGTTCTGATTTGCTTGCTGTCCATATCAAAGGCCTTACCATCTGAAAACATGAGCCTTCCACAGTCTTACTACATTGTTCTTATGCCTGTCCATCTTCATTTGGACATTTGACCCCTGAGGCCATAATTTGCAATTGGTTATGCAAGAACTTAACCAACTGAACCATCTTCCTGGTCCTGAGAGCATCTTTGAAGATGACATCCCAAATCTTGTTTTCACAGTGAAGCATAAAAATGAACATAGAGTGCTGCACCAAGGGTCAGGAGTAGTCTGCAGAGCAAATGCCTGTTGAGGTGTTTCCTGTAAACTTTAGAAATGGGACAAAGCATTCTTTAAAATCTAAAGAGTGTTTCCAAAGGAGTTTTAATTTTTTATTTGCTTTTTCTTTTTCTGTGTAGAAGTGTTTTGCCTGCATTTATGTTTGGGAACCCTACCTGCTCATATCAGGAGGCCAGAGAAGGGCAATGGAGCCTCCAGAACTGGAATTACTGATAATTTTGAGCCACCATGTGGGTGCTGAGAACCGACTCTGGCTCCTCAGTGTGTTCAACCAGTGCTCTAAACTGGTAAGCCATCTCTCCAGATTCCCCCAAAGAGTTTTAGAATTTTAAATTTAATCACCACATTCGGAAACGTAAAATTTGAATAAAATCTTGGTGGGGCAAAATATATGCATAGTTCAAGTTAAGGAGAAAGCTCCAAGTGTTTGCCCGTGATATCTAAGGCGAGATGGATTCATTCATGGAACAAACATTGACTGAGGACTTACTGTGTATCTGGAGCCAGGCTGGAAAGAAGGGAGGAAAATTAGGAGTAAAATATTCTTGTCCTTAAGGTCCATGCACACTCCCCATCAAGTCTCAAGTGTAAGCCCCGCCCTGCAGTATGAGTAGCAACAGGAGACTGTAAACCTTCTTCATCTAAAATAGGTCACCATCCTACTGGGGGTATAACATAAAGTGAGCATCAGAAAATTTGACAAGAAGCAATACTATGGACTTGTTTGATGCTAGGTATGGTGGTGCATGATGGTGAAATAGTTTTCTGATGGTTAGGCAGGAGGGCCGCAGGTTCAAGGCCAGCCTGTGATACTAAGTAAAACCTTGATTCAAAAAAGAAAGGAGTGGGTGAGATTGAGGAAGGAAAAGGTATGTTATTATTCCCTTCACATTATGAAGGTACAGGAGGGTACACTCCTTGCTTTTTTTTTGTTAAATTGGCACTGATATTTCTTGAAAAATATTTTGTTAATACATTCAAGATTTATGACTCAATAACATTAGTTTTAATTGTTTCGATTCTCTAGTCTTATTTTACTCATTTCTTCTAACAACAATAGAAAAATCAACCCGAGGAAATTTGCTTCTGTTGGGAGGGCTCACTGCAGATCTGGGGAGACTTAGAAGAATTGTGTCAACTGAACCAGAAACTTGGGAAACTGAAGAAGAGTAGGCACCAGACTCAAGAGTTAAAGGGGATGTCATCACCTCAGAATTACACCTTTCAGTTCTTTACACTTCGGGGAAAACCGATTTTAATGTATGTGACTGGAGTGTTTTACTAAAGAATGTGAACTGAATGTCTTTCATATCGTATTTCATAGAAAACAATGGCTTCAAATTTAAATCTGGCTGTATGTCGGGGTGGGAGATGAAGCAAAGAAGAGACTGCAAAGAGTAACCCATGATGTGGGTGCTTGCGAAGGGGACCCTGGTTCTAAGCACATCTGGCAGCACTATCTTGAATGTATCTCAGAGAGTGCACTAGAAACTAAATAAAAGAATTCATTAAATGCTGTCCCGTGGCATGTACTGGTTTTACCAGTCTGGTCACTAAAGACCTTATAAAGGTCACACTGCTCAGAAAGATCTGAGAATGGCCAACAGGGTGAACCCCAGAAAAAGCACCATTTGTTTTGTTTATGAGCATAGTTACAGTATCAAACAGTGACTTCTGGACCTTTTTGCTAGTGGTCCTAGTGATCTCTGAGGTGAACTGATGCTACTCCATACCTCAAAGAAAGCTAGGCAGTTCTTCTAAGACAGGAACACAGCCAGCTTCTGATAACTAACAAAAGTACACATGTTCTCTGCTGGGCAGTGGACCGAAAAAGATGTGCACTTTGGATGAGGTGAATAGATAGCAACCTGATTCCTTTCAATCTGGACCTCAGCCTCTAGGCTTACATTTGTTTTCTTCTAATTTTACACCAGACTTTAATGTGAAATCAGTGTAAAAAAGAAGGATGCATTCGCTTCACAAAGCTAGCATGCCTAAGATATTTTGTTATAGTAACACTAATTAAAAAACCCTTAATGTCTTAGGAGGCAGAGGCAGGTGAATCTCTATGAGTTCAAGGCCAGCCTGGTCTTCAAAGTGAGTTCCAGGACAACCGGGGCTATTACACAGAGAAACCCTATTTCAATTCCCCCCATCTCTTTGCCCCCCCAAAAACAAGCAAATGAACAAACAAAAAACCACCTGTAATGCATTATCTTTACTGATATTTTAATATGTTCTCAGCTATGGTACTTAGTATAAAACTTTTCAGCATATCACAGAATAACACAAATCAATCACTCTTTTGCCTAACATCATTACAACATTTTTGGGAAAAAATAAACTTTTTTGGGTGACACACTCATGAGCAAATGGTATCTTGTTTCTCAAAGTTACTTTTCAATAATGCTTCCTCATTAAGTTTAATAAACATGTGTGATCGAATTCTGAGATATAAAAGAGAAAAACCAAACAACAACAAAAACAAAAAACCCAAAACCCAAAGTTGCCCTTTGTGACTGGAAATCAGTGACAGTGAGGTAGGATTGCACTTCAGAAAGGTGTTGTTCCTGTGAGCCACCCCTGCTGGCAAATTCTGAACTAACTGCAACCTGAACTCAATAGCTTGGAAATAGCAAACCAGTAATTTTGTGAATCCAATCAGAGAACAAAATAACAGAATATTCCAGCAAGTAAGAAAATGGAGTTGTAAATATCGGCCTCGTTTATTTCCCATTACCACAGCTGGAGGTAAGAAAAGAACATGGTTCTTTATAATGCAGTCTGGCCAGAATTATCACACACGAGGCTGGAGACTCTGGAGAATCTTAGAAAAGAAGGCAGGGCACTGTCTTGTAACAGGGAAGTTGCAGCTTCTGTCCATCCTTCTGTTTAAAAGTCATGCCTAGTTTAAGGATAAAATCATGTCCTATCCAGCTTAAGAGCATTTAGGTACTAGATTCGTATTATTCAAGATAAACAGCTTTAGAGTAATCTCTATATTCTACGACGCATCAATATTCTAGACATTTAACATATGTCTTATGTTTGATGTTCTTATAGTTGTATTTTTATTTTGTTTATGTCATTGTTTCTACTTTCCCTCCAGTAGACATTGCTTGATAGCTGTTTCTATTATACATATAATATATATATATATATGTGTGTGTGTGTGTGCAATCTAAGAAAACACTAAAACCAAAAATGTCATTAAAATGTCCAGGAAATATGGGATACTGTATCATCTTGAATGAGGTAACACAAACCCAGAAATATAGACATGGTTATGTGGTGCTTACTCATAAATGAATTTTAGACATAAATTAAAAATAATAAGGCTACATTTTACAAAACCTGAGAATCTACATAAAAGGAGAAACATAAGACAGACAGACATTGATCCCCCTGGGAAGGAGAAATAAAGAATATTTCTTGAGTAAATTGGGATCATTTCAGGGAGCAAGCAAGAGGATAAAGAAAGAGATTTTGAGAAAATGAGATAGTTGAGTGAGATGAAAAACAGAGAGGGGAAACAAAGCAGCAGATATCTCAATAGAGGGAGCCATGGAGGGGTTAAAAAAAAAAGCCTAGTGCAAAGGAAACATTCAAGAACTCAAAGGGACTCTAATCAATATTGAAGAGGGTACTTAAACAGGAATTTCCCTATAATCAAATGAATGAACACTCTAATTGTTAATACAGCCCTTCATCCAGTAACAGATGAAGGCAGAAGCAGAGATCTATAGCTAAGCACCAGGTTGAGCTACCGATCCAGCTGAGGAAACAATGAAGAGAATATATGAACAATAAATCAGGATCACCCACAGAGATGACTGACCTGAGCTATTGGGAGCTCACTGAGTCAGAAATAACTACTGAGGAATCTTCAGTGAAAGGAACTACACCCTCCAAAAGTAGACAACTGTCAAATGGTGTGGGCAGTTTGTGGAGCCTCTTGCAGTAGAACCAGAGTTTATTCCTGGTGTATGAACTGGCTTCTCGGAGCACACTCCCTACAGAAAAACACCTAACTGAGCCTTGATACTGGGGGAATGGATTCAGACCTACTTCAACTAAACTTGCTAGACTGAACTGACTCACCTTGAGATTCCTTGACCTTCCTGGGGAATTGATGGGAGGATGGGGTGGGAAGGAAACTGAGCAAGGATGGGCAGGAAGAAAGGATGGAAAGAAGTGGACAGTAAGCGAATAAACTTTAAAAAAACCCAAAAAACACATATATGTGTGTGTATACATGTGTGTGTGTATTTATAGATAGGTTTAGAACTTTTTTTATTATTAAGACAAAAGGAGGTGGTGGGATTCAGCACCTCCCTGACCTGAAAGCGTGGTATCTGGGCCAGAACAGGTTTGGGGTTCACCTGTGGACTTTGAAACTGTAGCCTTAAAGTGTGGCCAAAAACAGCTTGAAGCTCTGTGCCATGAAGACAGCTCTCTGCTTCTCCACTGCCTGGAAGGAAGCTCCATTCCAGACAAGTGGATTCTTTCTCCATTTCCTGCATTTGTATTATAAGGTGCTTGAATAAATATTGACCCTAATAATAAATTGCCTTATAATAATTAATAAGACTTAATATATTAATAATTAATAAGACTTATAATAATTAATCAAGTCACATCCATGAAGCCACAAGTAGGGTTGAGAGGCTAACTGAGGTATTCAAACAGGACACTCCTGTCATGATGTCCACTGAGATAATAACTCAGAAACTGGTGGGCAAGAAAAAAAATGACCTGAAGTAAAAAGATAAATCAGGAAGAAGCAACTGTTATGGGGTGTAATGAAAAAGAAAAAGATGAACTGGTTAAGGCTGAGCTCATCTTTCAAATAACGACAGTCTCTGGACTGTCACTACATGTTCTAACACTACATGACATGTGACAGGTGAGAAGGTTTTGATAAAGGCTCCAGCTGAAATTCTACCACAGAATCACAGGAACCGTAAGAGCAGTGCGGTAGAGTTGGGTAATATTAAGCATGCAGGGTAAATGTTAATGGACTAGGTAAAGCTGTATTCTCTTCAATCCCCACCCAAGAGGCTCAGACTGGAAACTTACATGATCCTAAATGCTTTGGTATTTGAATGTAAATGTTTTTCTCCAGATTGGAGAAGTTTCTTGCTGTAACTTTGCTGAAGAGATTGTTCTATGTTTCCAACTTATAGCCTTTTTCTCTTAGCTACGCCAATGAGACAAATATTTGATATTTTCTCCCCTTGGGTATCCCAGAGCTCTTACAAATTTTTTTCTACCTTTTAATTTCACCTTTATTCTTTCTGTCTTGGCATTAACAATTCAAAAGATCTATCTTCAAGCTTGGTTGGGTTTTCTTGATCTAATCTGTTACCAAGGTTGCCAGTGACTGTTTCTGTCTGACCTTCAGAGCTTCTCACATCTTCAGTAATCTCTGTCTAGTTCTCTTTCAGACTAAACCTGTTGCGTTCTTCTAACTATGTGTGTTCTTTTTCATTTTTCCCTTGTATTTCTATGTTGATAAACTTCCTCTTAAGTCCTTCTTCTAGTCCTAGGCTTGATTCACAACATGGTGGGGAGATCATTCTAGATAGAGGAAAAAGCAGAGTAAAGGTCTTGAGCTGTGAAGGAGTTAGGTGTACATTTCCCTGGTGAGCACAATTCAGTGCTGGGGCGCTCTCATTCCAGTTATAATCTCCAGTGCTAAATCTCCCAATATGTTTTTTCCTCAAATGACCTTGACATAGCAGAGCTAAAATTAGAGAGTGATGAGCTGTATGCTCAAGTGGGGGCCAGCAGAGATCTCTTAAAGGAAGCACTTTTACGATTTTCAAATGGACTTCTATGCTTGGGGGAAGGGTCAAGGGTCAGCCACCACCATGTCCATAGTCCAATGTCAAGCAATAAAAAGGCTGAATTGAAAGTGCATGCTTAGAAATTCTTATCAGAAAATATCTAAATTCGTTTTTGTATTTGTCCCTATTCTGGCTAGGACACACTTTTTTTTTTTTTAATGCATGTAAGTTAAATATGAAAAAGTCAAGCAATAAACCTAGAGGAAATAAGAATTTTCAGTCTTAAAAACCTAAAGACAAATGTGAACACAGGTTTAGTGGTGCCATTATAGTACCTCATGTACAGTTTTAATTTTCTTCCTTTCCTTCAGAGCCTTTAAACGGTTTTAAGAATCCCAATGGGCCAAGCTGAAGATTCCACTTTTTTTTTTTTTTTTAAAAACTTTATTTATTTATTTGCCTTGGTGTTTGCCTAGAACTGGAACTACAGACAGTTGTTAGCTGCCATGTGGGTGCTGGGAATCGAACCCGGGTCCTCTGGAAGAGCAGACGGTGCTCTTAACCGCTGAGCCATCTCTCCAGCCCCTGAAGATTCCACTTTTAACATGTTTAATAATGTCTATTCTTTAAAGGAAGCATTAAATCCACTTGATGAATTTGTTTACTTTTTTAAAGACTTTAAAAAATTATTTACTTTTATTTCATGTGTATAGGTGTTTACCTGCATGTGTGTCTGTGCTCTATGTGTGTGCAATGCCTGCAGACCAGAAGAGGGCATCAGATCCTTGGGAACTGCAGTTACAGACTGTTGTAAGCTGCTATGTGGGTGCTGAGAATGAAAATGAAGTCCTCTGGAAGAGCTGCAATTGCTCTTACTACTGAACTATCTATTCCCATTGGTAAACTTTTTGAGACAGGTTCTTATGTAGCTCAGGCTGTTGTTCTTAACTTTACTCTGTAGGCAAGAATGACCTTGAACTCCTGATCCATCTGCTCCAGTCTGAGTAATGCTGGGAAGAAACTTGCTACCATGTCAGGTAATATCATTTTACTTACATATCTAATCTCTAGTATTGATGTTTTCCTAGTTTTCAGTCATCTAAATGAAATTTTAAATACCAAATATAATAAAAAATATTTAAATACTTGACAAATCTTGCTATACAGAGGCATTAGTGCTATGAAGACTCAAATCTCACTTCATAGCTTATATTACCACTTCTTTTTTTTTTATTATTATGAACAAGGAAGTCACACTTTTATATTACCACTTCTTGATGGCCATTTATTAAATGTATTACCTGAGATATAGATTTATAAATTAAGTCAATAAGAGCTATAGAAGATACAAATGCCAAGCATGACAGGTTTTTTTGGGTCATTAACATTTAGTTCTCATGTTTACAGTGATTTAGAGACACAAACAGAAAACTGGAAGGCTGACAATAAGAACAAAAAACTACAAAAATTCAAACACATAAAAAGGCAAAATTTATAGCCAGGCCTTGTAGTCCATGTCTTTTATCTCAGCACTTGGGAACCAGAGGTAGGTGGATCACTGGCAAACAGAGGTATGAGTCCTAGTCCAGCCTGGTGTACATACCGAGACTTTGCATGAAATAATCCAAACAATTTGAGACCACTTAGTAGAGACAAATTTAAATTCTTTTTTTTTTTAACTTTATTTATTTATGTATTTGCTTTGGTGTGTGCCTGGAACTGGAACTACAGACAGTTGTTAGCTGCCATGTGGGTGCTGGGAATCGAACCCCGGTCCTCTTGAAGAGCAGACGGTGCTCTTAACGGCTGAGCCATCTCTCCAGCCCACAAGTTTAAATTCTTAAGTTAATTCTTGAGGATAGGGCCAGGACCTCATTTATTAAAACGGACAGGGCTAAGATATGGTTTCTTCAGCAAAATGATTTCTATGAAAGCTCAAAGAGTTGAATTCATTCTCTAGCATCCATATGGCCAATCTGTACATTTGTAACCCAGAGGTGGGGAGGTACAGACGGGAAGAACCATTTGGTTCAACTAGCCTGTTTACCTGAATAGTGTGCTCTAATCAAATGGATTCTCCTGACTCTTTTTGTCCTGTCTCTTAACAAACAAACAAAACAAAACAAACCACAAACAAAAGGCACACACACACACACACACACACACACACAAAGCCCAATATGCAAAACAAACAATAAATGCAACCAAGAGGTCCCATTCCCTCAGGTGTCCCATTCCCTCAAGTGTCCCATTCCTTCAGGGGTCCCACTCTTTCAGGGGTCCCATTCCTTCCTCTGAATCATGGAGCTTGTTTTGTGTTGCCCAACTCCCCTTGGGCATGGGTCTGCCCTGATGTGTGGTTGACATACTCAATGACAGTCAATTGGAAACATTTGATTTTCTTTCTCCCAGCAACTATCAATTGCAAATAGCTTCTTGGGTAGAGTGGAGTTGAATGTACACTTCTGTAACCAGAAGTTTCTCGGTTCCACCTAGCAGATTCCTTACCATTTAGTCCCAAATGATCACACAGAGGCTTATATTAATTACAAGATGTTTAATGTATGATTGAAGCTTATTTTTTGTAACTCTTAAACTAACCCATGATTCTTATCCATATTTTGTCACGTGATTGGTACCTTTTCTCAGAGCAGCATTCTCATCTTCCTTCCTCTGCAACTTCTGGTGTCTGTGCTCTGTTTTTCCGCTTTCTAGAATTCTCTTTGTCTTGTCACCCCCTACCTCTACTTCCTGCTTAGCTTCTGGCCAATCAGCATTTTATTAAACCAAAATTTATAATGACACATATTTACAGTGTACAAAAGCATAGTCCCACAGCATACCTCCCCTCTCAGTGCTGGGATGTTGTTTGCCTTGAACTTGTGTGGGGATTTCATGTGTGCTTCCTCAGCCTTTGTGAGTTTCTATCAGTCCAGTGTTGTCTGGAAGACAAGGCTTCCTTGGAGTCATCCACCACCTCTGGCTCCTACAATCTTCTCATCTTCTTTTCTGCTCTATAACCTGAGGGGAGAGGTTTGATAAAGACATTTCATTTAGGCCTGAATGCTCCAAAGTCTCTCCCCTCCTGCACATTATCCAATTCTGAGGCTATGTGCTAATTCTCACCTGTTTGTAGAAGAAGCTTCTTTGATGAGGTTTGAGCAAAGGCACTAATCTACAGGTGTAGTAACACATTATTAAAAAATCATTTTAATGCTATGTTTCTTTAGCATAACACCAGTACTGTGTTTTTCCCTAGGCCTATGACCTATATCTACTCTCAGATTCTTGGCTACTTAAGCAGTGTCAGGTATAAGTCCCAACTCATAGAGTGGATCTCAGATCTGACCAAAAAGCAGTTGGTTATTCTCACAGCATTTGTGCCATTGGATTGTCTAGTTTTATGGCAAATGACACAAGCTAGAGTCATCGGGAGGAAGGAATCTTCAACTGAGAAAATATGTCCATGAGATCTAGTTTCAGGCAAGCCTTAGGGCATTTTCTTAGTGATTTATGGAGAAGAGCTCAGCCCACTATGGATGGAGGTCCTGGATTCGATAAGAAAGCAGACTGAGCAAGCCCTGGGGGGCAAGCCAGTAAACAGTACTCTCCATGGCCTCTGCGCACCAGCTCCTGCCCTATTTGAGTTCCTGTTCTAACTTCTTTTGATGAACAGTGATATGAAAGCATAAGCCAAATAAACTCTTTCCTCCCCAGGTTGCTTTGGCCATGGTGTTTCATCACAGCACTAGAACCCTAACTAAGACAGTAACTATTGCAGCATTATTTCTCTCACTGAACCTGAAACTTATACAGCAGTTAGACTTTTAATCCATTGAGTTTTAATCCTGGGATTTTCCTGTCTCTGCTCTCCTCCCTCAGCACTAGGGTTGTAGATTTGCATCATGCTTTCCTTCTCTGTGCATGTCTGCTGGGGACTGAACTCAGGTCCCCAAGTTGAGAAGCAAACACTTTCCTGACAGAGCCCCCCCCACTTCCATGCCTTTTCATCTAATTTCAATTTTCCTGATGACTTGTTTGTTGTTGTTTGATTAATTTATCTTTACTTTATATGTATGTATATTTTGCCTGGTGCCTAAGTCCAGAAGGAGGCATCAGACACCTTGGAACTGGGGTTACAGATGTTTTTGAGCCTCTGTGTAGGTGTTGGCAACTAAACCCAGGTCCTCTGAACGAGCAATATGAGCTCTTAACCACAGAGCTAAGTCCAGCCCCATCACCTGATCATTCTTAAAAGAAGTTTTTTATCATGAAAAACTTCAGTATGCATAAAAGTTGGTCAAAATCATGTAGAAAATTTCCAGATATACATCACCCTTTGATAATGATTAATTTATAAGGAACAATTACTTCATTTTAATCTTACCAACTTCTTCCCCCATTTTGAAACATGTCCAGGCATCATATTTTATCTATAGTCATATCAAAATGATAAAAAGTGTTTTAAAAACCTAACTACAAGTTATCACTCTTAAAAGTAAGAGTTTTAATATAATTAAATATACATTTTTTATTCAGTGTTCAAATTCTTCAAAAAGTCCTAATTCAAAAAGGTTTTATGTTAAATCATGAATTAAGGAAAATAATGTCCACTGATGAATTTGTTGATATTCCTTTTAAATCTCTGGATTTAAGATTCTGCTGTATTATTTCCCTTTATATCTCTCTTTCTTTGTTGGAGAAAGCAGCTTCTTCATCCTAGAGTTGGTTATGTAGAGTTCCCATAGCCAGGGTTTGGTACTATGTCTGTGATGGTCTTGTGCTTCTTGTGACCGACACTAGAGGAGCACATGTAGTTCTGAGGTGTATCAGATTCTGATGGCTAGTTCTCAGATCAACTTGATATAACCTGGGATCATCAGGGAAGAAGGAATCAGTTGAGAAAATGCCTCCTAGGAAGTTGAAATAATACCTTCTGGGATTGGTCTATAAGTAAATCTGTAGGGCATTTTCTTGGTTAATGATTAATATGGGAAGGCCCAGCCCATTGTGGGTGGTGTTACCCTCGGCAGATTGTCTTGGGGTATAGAAAAAACAAACTGACTAAGCCAGGAAGAACCAGCCAGGAAGACGCTCGCTATGACTCCAGAGTCTCTGCTCCAGTTCAAGCCTCCAGTTCCTGCCCATGGCTCCTCCACTGGCTCCCCTAGTAATGGACTGAAAAGCTCTACAGACTTTCCTTTCCCAAGTTGACTTTGGGCATGGTGTTTATCACAGCAGTAGAAACTCTACCTATGACAGAAATTGGTACCAGGCTATGACCTATCACTGTGACAGCACTGACCAGGTGGGTTTGGGAGGGTTGGGAAAAGACTGTGGTGCTCTGAGCTGGAAAAGCCACTGAGTGCTCAGAGCTGTTCTGAGGGAGCGTGGAAGGTAAATATGTTGAGAGCAGTGTAGACAATGGAAGCCCAGCTTCTGAAATTCCCAAGGGAAGTCTCAGAGTCCCTGAAAGACTATCATGGCCATTTGATATTTGGAGTTTTAATAGTCCGTGATTGTGATCAGCTGGGTCTGATGAGTTAGAAGTGATAAATAACTGACCAGCATCATTGAGGCAAAGTCTTCTGGTTGTCAGCACACTGAACTTGTGACCCAGAGGGGTCTGACCGAGGCTGCATCTCATGTTCTCAGCTGAACTGGGTGATGCTTAAGAGCCACCCAGGTGGTACTGCTTTTGGAGGTATGAGGGGTTAATGGAGGGTACCAAGGCTTGGGAGTGAGTGGGAGGGTTAGAGTTCCTGACAAAGAGGATGGGAGAGGCCGTTGGTAAACATGCCACAGCTGCAGTAGAAGGTGTCATGGAAAGAATTTGAAGCTTAGCACCAGGCAGAGAGCCCAAGAAAGGCTATTGCTGAAAGTTCCCAGTTGCAGCAGGGAACCCTAACATTTTAGAGGTACCAGTGCTATGAAATGACTGACAAGGACTGTAGCTGCTGTGAAGATGTTGGCCTGAGCCTAAGAGACAAGCTGTATATGTTGTAACAAGCGAAGTGGAGATATGGAGCCAGCTCCCTAGGCCCTTCAGAGCCCAGAGGATTGTTGAGTCGGTCCCAGACGTCAAGACTGAACTTTTTATACTGTAGGAAGATAGCTTTTTTTGTTTGTTTGCTTACTTTTTTTCTTTGATTTTATTGTGACTGTGCCCTGGTTCTTTCCTCTCAGAGTAAGAGAGTATTTAAAATTTTAATCTTACAGGAGCCCACAGTCAAGAGACTGAATTTTTAGAGACTATGGATATTTTAGAGAGTGTGTATTGGAAGTTTTCAATATTATGAGGCTTTTAAAGTTGAAATGTTTTATATTGTGATATTAATATTCAGATGATATCTTGGAGACAACAAGAAAGGAAAGGTTATGGCTTAATAAACCATGTGTCCATGAATCAAATTGTTCTGGCTAGATTTTATGTCAACTTGACATAAGCTAGGGTCATCTGGTTAGAAGGAATATTGAGCAAGAGAAAGTCTCCATAGGGTTGGCCTGTAGGCAAGTCTGTAGGCAATTTTCTTTATTGATGATTGATGTGGGAGGTGCCACCCCTGGGCAGGTGGTCCTGGGATGTTTAAGAGAATAAAGTAATTAGACCAAGGATAGCAAGCCTACGAGTGCAAGGCAGTAAGCAGAGTTGCCCACAGCCTGTGAATTAGTTCTTTGCCCTAAGTTTTACTGACTTCTTTCAGTGACAGATGGTGTTGTAGAATTGCAACTGAAATACTGCCCCAGGGCCCCTCCTCCGCCCAGCTGATTTTCGTTAGGGTGCTTATCACAGCAATAGAAACCCCACTAATATGGCGGCGATAGTCAACATGGTGTCACCATGACTTTAGGAAACAACTCAAAGTTCAACTGCTCATCTGATCTCAAGATGCTCCTGTGGCCATGAGGCTGAGGAGAAACTCTGAACTAATTTGGTCTACTTTGTGGTTGCTAGTACATTTGACAACACATTTTAAGAGCAATTATCTAACTAGAGCGTCAGATTAAACATCTTAAAACAACCATGGTTTCAAAAATACATGAATTAATATTTATCATTGAAGAAAGCGTGGTGGAATTTTGTTGGAATTGTGTTCTAATTTCTACTCACTCTTCATGATTAATTAATTTTTTTTTGAGAACAAAATGTTCTTGTTCATTCCTCAACACTGTCCTTGAACTGTTCACTGACTTTTCAGCAGACACTGACCTCACACCAGGGATGGGTTTTGTACCAGGTGTTGAACTTGCACAGGTATAGACCAAAGCAGTGTGTGTTTGTGTGTGTGTGTGTGTGTATGTATCTGAAACCAAGAAATCCTTTGGACTTAAAATTCACGATAGATTACTTTCCAATTCCTGGTCATAGCCACATTACTTTATATACTCATTAAGTAATAGATGTAGTCTGTGGTAGAGATCATTTAATACCATAAATATGATTTAGTATTATAAATGAGTAGCAAATAGTCAAAAGTTCATTTTTGATGCTGGTATGTCATAACTTATTCTGATATCTTCATAACTGTGTGACTTTTTAAAAAGTTTTTTCTTTAATGTCACTAATATTATTTTAAAGAATAGTGACTGCTGTCAACTCTTAATTTTTCTGAAACTAGATGCCATTTATAAAGACCTTTTGATGATCCATAGAGCTCAGTATGCACTAAAAGGAAAGATTTGAGCTTTGTAGAGTAATTTTTGACACAGAAGAAATGCTCAAGAAATATTTATTGATTGAAAACAATTCAGTATCTTATTGATTTCTTGCCGCAATGTTGGGAGTCACTGTAGCTGCAGATGGGTCATAGTAGGCATTCTGTGTGTCTTCCCACCAGCTCCTGTCCACCCTCCCCCATTCTGCAAAACTCCATTCTATCTTTCTTCCTTAATAAAAGGCACCCACTTAGGAAGAAGGAAAAAAATTCAGTGACTCACTGTCCTTTCCCACCACTGCGATCAGTTTAGAGTTCTGTTAAATGTATCTCCTTTCATTGTCATAAAGGTTTAACCAACAGCTCCAGTCTCCTTCCTCCTAGGTAAGACTTGCACTCCCTAACCTTTAGGTCATTCCAATCATGTTCTTTCTCCAATAATAGTTGAGGTAATGGAGTAGGCAGGAAGTGGAAGTAGAGGAGGTACAGCATTGCTGGCCTGGCTTTTGTTTGCTTGTCTCTAACTACCTGAAACTACTTCCTTCTTATCTTTATAACAATAGAGCGAAATGGTTCCTTCTAAATGGTCCCAAAGCCAGCCAGACTTTTGTAACCTATTATTATGACCCTACTCTCATCAGTAATTGTTCTGCAATTTGTGCCTACAGAAGCGTTATGGCCCACAATGCCCACCTAAGATATGGTGCACATAGCTTGGGGGACAGCTCTGGTGATGATTATCACATACCAGCATCTTACAGGTCACCAATCCAAGAGGCTTAAAATACTTTAAAATATGTGAATAGTAAAGTGACGAATACATTGTTGAATGATCCTTTAATTTCATTTTAATGGGGTGAGAAAACCAAGTCGAGAAGTTCTATGTGTGTTTGGTAGAATCCGAGAGACAGCCTTTCAAAAGAATAAACAAAGGGGAAGATTGAGAAGTGGAGCTAAAGAAGAGAAGTTGGAGGAGACGCCGACATGGAAATTCATACTGGGGTTCATCAGCTGACTGTAAATCGCAAGCTGTCATTTCCCTTGTGCGCTCACAATGGGGACTATGCACCAGTGAGCAGCAGACACAGTTACAAAAGAGCCATCTACAGAAAGATGCCTTCCCTCTGTGTCCTTTGCATGCTTCCTTTTGTGCTGTTTTTCTCATGGAGCACTTGTTGGTATTGCCTTTTATCATGATCAGAATTTCAATCAACGTTATTCTTGGGGCAACTTTATGAACATGATGAGCATTCAATCAGAAATATTAATTGAAGACTGTGATAGATCATGTTATTATGAGCTGTTTGCTTCTCTCCAGCCTGATCAGTAACAGGGACCTTATAAAGTAGTATAATGGTAATCATGGGAGGCCAGTAAAGAATGAGTTTTGATTTTATGAGGATGAACATGTAAGACAATTTCAATATAGTAGTAATTACTAGAAAAGCATTGAGTGGGGAAATGTGGAATGATTAAAGAGAGAATGAGGAATTTTTATGATTAATCCCTAAATTCCATTTATTTTTTAAAATAATTTATTTAACTTTATTTTATGTGCATTGGTGTGAAGGTGTCAGATTTCCTGGAACTGGACATACAGTTGTGAGCTGCTATGTGGTACTGGGAACTGAACCCACATCTTCAGGAAGAATGACCAGTGCTCTTACTGCTAAGACATCTCTTCAGCCCCCTAAAGTACATTCAGTTCTTTTAGAAAAATTTAGAGTTGTTCTTTGACTTGATTCCAAATATTTTGCCATCATTGACCATTTCCAATTTTTTTTTTCTTTTTTCTTTTTTCTTTATTTTGTATTTATTAAAAAAAAAACACAGTAAAAAGAATTTAAAATGTGGAAGAGTTAACAATAACTATATAGAGGATAAGAGTGATAAGCATGGCTTATCAAGGGTAGACATACAAATAAGATTGCTACACCTATATTTTCTTTGTGTTCATCTTTCCCTCTGAATTTTTTTTTTTTCCATCCCTGTATCCAATTTTTTTTGTAGGGTCTTTTTTATGTGTGTATGTGTGTGTGTGTGTGTGTGTGTGTGTGTGTGTGTGGGTGTGTTGTACATGGTTCTTTGGTCTTCTAGTCATAGATAAAGGCAAGACATACAAAATACTCTTCCTGAGTGTCTCTACCCACCAGAATTGCTCACATGTGCACTGAGCACACAGGGGCCGGGCTCTAAGTACTGGCTTCTCTGCTTCCAGATCTGTCTCTCTCTCTCTCTCTCTCTCTCTCTCTCTCTCTCTCTCTCTCTCTCTCTCTCTCTCTTTACTGCAGATAGTCTATTAATTAATATTGTATCAGACAATTAGCCACTTACCAAACACAAGGTTTTAGGACATGGGTGGGTCAGTACAATGGAATAAAATGGGTAACAAAGGCTTGAAACTTCAGGAGATAAGATCAGTTTTTTATGTCTAAAATAAATAATCTTTGATCTCTAGAAACTCAGGAGTCATTTAGTTTATTCTACCAATCCCAAAGCAAACAGCAACACCATAACAGAAAAATGGGCACTCAAAAAAAGAGGTGGATGCAGTTATCAGGGACAGTCTTACTCTGATTTCTCTGTGTCCCTGCCAGAGATTGGGAAAGCAGAAAGTAGCAATCTCTTATAAGCTAAAAATAAGCTCTTTGAGACTAGGTTAGGCAACTATGAATTCATTGCATCTATAAATGGAATTGTGGGGGGATCCTCAGTGATTCGTATATATACAGAATATGTTTCACTTAAAAATGTCCAACCTAAAACCGTTCACAGGAGGAGCCAAGCCACACACTAGACATGTGGACCTGACGTCTGATGGCATCAGTGCCTTTGTGAAAGCTATGGTTCTGAGGCTGAGTTAAGGGTCTGTGAAGAAGGTTGAAGCAGCTTTCTTCACATCATTGTGCCTAATCATAGGGAAGTGCAGTGACATGGGTAGAAAGTGTGTGTAGAGTGAGGTCCTGGGAAGTTTGGAAATAAAGCAGAGCTACTCAAATGATTGAAGGTGAGAGGAAAAGTTGATTTGTCTCCAGAAAGACAAGGAGTTGTCCACCTAGATACCATCTCAACATGTTTGCAGTTATCAGAATGAAATAGGACATTTAATAATGTTCCTAGACATTATTAAAATCTTTCTAAACAGACCTATCACTAATATTTTACATTTATTTATCATGCATTACATGCCACTCCTGTTCAAAGAGCCTTCTTTTGAATTTAAATTTTTTGAAAAATTAAAATATTATATAATTTTCTCCCTCTCTTCCCTCCAATCTCTTACATATTTCCTTTCTCGAGTCTCTCAAATTTATGTCCTCTTTTTTTATTAGTGTTTTATAGGGAGATATAAACATAACCTGCTGAGCCCAATTTAGTATTGTTCGTATGTATATGCTTTTAGGACTGAGCACTTGGTAGCTGGACAGCCTTTTGGGGCTCCTTTCTGGGAACAGTAATTCTCCTTTATCCACCTTCAATTGTTCATGGCTACAGAGACTTCTTGATAACATTGTTTTTGGAGGGGACACAACAGTCAGATAAGATAAGGTCATTAACTTTTTATTTCTAACGTGGCTAACAGAAGCTTTTATTAGAAGTGTCCTCTCAGTATCTATGTTGTTCATATTAATATTCCATAGGTTCCCTAGTGTTTGTGCAGAAAATATTTGGAAGCCACATGTTCACTTGGAGAGGGCTTCTTATGGTCACATGGTGACCTCAACTTACACAGCATGGCAAGGCACCATGTGCTAAAAGAGAATGGAAGGGAGGGAGGGCAATGTGGTCCATCCTATGGTAACCCATGCCGTGGGCTGTTCTTTCTGTGGGCCATATAATGATACCAGAACTAATTCCAATACTGAAGTTTTCAGATATCAATGCTTGCTAATTTCAAGATAAAATGTTCATAAATAAAAATTCTTACCTTTTCCAAACAGGGCACTTTTTGCAGATAGCAAGGGGTGTGTGTCTCCCTTCAGAGGTTCTCAGTTTAGAAGATTAGCCTGAGAGTCAGATGTCCATTACCTTCATATGCATTTTGATGAGATCTAAGTTCATTCAAAAGATTAAAGACTATAGTGGTGGTAAAAAAAAAAAATCTTTTTATAACCTTTCAGAGGTTCAAAGCTTATTTGAATTTGAGCAATATCTAAGTGTACAGATATTGAAAAATAGAACCATAATGGTGGACAACTACAAAGATCCAGTATCTCTGAGATACAACAAGGAAAATGCACATATAAATTTACAGAAGTTCTGACAGCATGCACAAGACCTGTGCAAGCTCAAGCCAGACCAAATCCCATCATGAGAGGGAGAGGTGGGGAGAGGTGGGGAGAGGTGGGGAGGTGGGGGAGGTGGGGAGAGGTGGGGAGAGGTGGACAGCCAGGTCACCCCCAGCTGAACAGATATTGGTGCTGGGAGGGGGAGGTTCTTACGAGTGCAGCCCCTGATAAGTTGACTATACTCCAACAGAAGTCCACACATCCAAAATTATATGGTCAACACAAACTGAACACAAAAGGTTTAAATAAAAAAGAGGGCTGGAGAGATGGCTCAGAAATTAAGATGGCTCAGAGGTTAAGAGCACTGACTATTCTTCCAGAGGTCCTGAGTTCAATTCCCAGCAACTGCATGGTAGCTCACAACCACCTATGATGACATCTGCTACCCTCTTCTGTATACTGTATACATAATAAATAAATAAATCTTTTAAAAAAGATCTTTGGGCTGGAGAGATAGCTCAGTCGTTAAAGGCTAGGTTCACAACCAAAATAAATAAAAATGAGATGATACAAAATGATCCTGTCAACTATATGTTTTGTATTTCCTTTTGCCCCACATGCTCTTTTTCACTGTAGACCTGCATAAGAGTGATTATTGATGTCCGTGAAACAACATCAATATTAGGGTGTCCTGAAATGTGCTCCACCAGGAGATATGTGAGATAATGAGAGTTCAGGAAGGGACTATTGATAGGGTGTAATGTACAAAAGATGAGTAAAAAAGATATACTCCACCAAAGAAAAGAATCTATCACTTTTCAATTTAGCTTCAGGTAGGTTCTGAGGACAATGGCACAAAGCAGCTACATCCTTTACCAAAACATCACAAGAATGGTCTCTAGGCAAGTTGCCAATCGTGTTCCCCTTTGAAAGCTCTTTGAGCTGGTTCTCCATGGTCCACACAGCTCTAAGAGCTATTGCCTTTCAAGTTTTTACTAAGACAGCCTATTGTCATTTGATTGCAACATTTCTATCACTGTTCTAATCCAAAGTCCCATACTATTTCTCATTCTCCAGAAAACCGTACTGCAATGCCCACACCCTGGCAGCAACATCTTTCTTAGTAATTTTGTGCTTAGTTGCTGTGATAAAATGCCATGAGCAAGGCAACTTATAAAAGAGTTTAATTAGACCTATCATCCCAGAGATTTAGAGTATATGATAGTGGAACAAAGGCCTGAGAGCAGGTGGGACAGCAGCTGAGAGATACTCTTAATCGTCAGGTAGGAGTGAGAACACACTGGGAATAGCATGAGTCCCCAGTGACCCCTTCTTTAACAAGGCCACATCTTCTAATTCTTCCCAAACAGTTCCACCAACTGAGAACCAAACATTCAATAATGTGAGCCTCTAAGGTCCATTTTCATTCAAACCATGAGAGTTTGCTTCTGTTATTTTGACCAACTATAGTTTTATGTAATGATCTATTTTCTGCAAAAAGAACATTCTTTGATGAAGAATAAGCACTATACGTGTCTGAGTATAAGGTTGAGTATTGAGAATGTAGTTAGAAATCAAATTGGTTTAGGAAAGTGGCAGTAATATATTTTTCTCTAAGATCTAAAGACCTGCTATCCATGAGTGGTTGGCCAAATCTTCAGTACCAGGCATGATTTTCTTCCTATCGAGCAGGATTGAAGCCTAGTTGGTTACTACCAAGATATAAGTGCCACCATTGCACCTTTAGAGAGTTCTTGTGCTTGCTGTGCTCATCACGGTCATGGTTTTTAGACATTCCAGCTAGGTAGGCCAGTGGGTGCCGTTTTACCTTGGCATCTTGCATAGAATTTTCTAGTATTATAAAAAGCTGGCTTTCAGTGAGGAAACTTTTAAGTCAGATTCAGCTCCATGCCTTGGAGTATTTGTCCAAAATGTGTGGTGTCATCAGCACAAATGATTAACATTCAACTTCTGGGAAGTAACAATGTTAATGACAATGGCCTGTATTGTTTTGGGAATCTTCTGGAATCCCCTGACTAGTAACTCAAAAGGGGGTTTCTTATGCCTATGACTGGGGCATTTTTTAGATAGTCTACAGATCTTTAAGGGAGCATTGTCATTTCACATGATATAATTTTATTTAAACTATACACATACACACATATATATGTACATACACTTATATGCATTATATGTAATTTTAAGTAGATATTAAGCAACGTAGTTTTTTACGGCCTTTTCAAGAATATCATTGTTTAGTTCATCTTCCTTACTCTTCTGTATCAGCATCCTTTCTACTTCCCAGTTTAAATCCCTCCTCTACTTTCTCGTTTCTACCTTCGTATAACCTCTACCAGCCCTTACACCTAAGGCTCAGACAGCAGCATGGAAAAGCAGACAGAAAGGTTGTAAGGAACAGAAAAATAAGAAGTTTGCTTGATGCGTAATTGTCTTCTAGATACAACAGGGAAGCCACACTAAAGAAGACCTCAACAATATGGCTGCTTAAAGAAGACCCAACCAATGATGACACAAGTTGATAACACAGCAGATGGGGAAATCACACGGGGCTTCATCCGTAGATGAAACAATGAAAAACTTCAGAGAAGGGAATGAATTATTATTTCCCAGAGATGAGCCCCCTAAATGGTCATCCAATCCCAAGTGTCTAAAAATCTACACACAAGCAACAATATATAGATTCAGTGGGTAGCATTTACTTGTTCATTCCTATATATATATATATATATATATATATGAATCCACTGATAATAATTAAAGAATAAGAGGCCATGAAAGTGAACCCAGAGAGGGAGTTGACATGGAAGGTACTAGAGACAGGAGGAGGGGTGATATAATTATATTTTAATTAAATAAAAATATAAAATTAAAAAAGTAAATTATGACTGAATATTTTTTAGAAATTATGAGCAACACATTCTTAGACATGGAAATTTCAAAGACTCTTGAGAATAACAATGACACAGTCCTTCACATCCAGACCCATCTTAGAGAAACTGCAGAACAAAAGAGATAAAAGAGGATCCAAAGAGTTCAAGACACAAAGGTCACTTATGGAGGCATCACAATTAGACTGGGGGCCACCTTCTCAGAATCAGCTACAGAAGTGTGGAATGGTATTATTCCAAAGTACTAGAAAGCCTAACATTTTACACATTCTGAATATGCTTTCCAGAAACAGAAACAAACAAAAGCCCAGTATTGATGAATGCTATTGATTGAGTTTTTCTTTATACCTCAGGCAGAAAGAAAGTCATCTTATGGGAGACATTTGAACTATAATAGAAAAGATTTTAAAAATATGTTTATTATGTGTGTGTGTGTGTGTGTGTGTGTGTGTGTGTGTGTGTGTGTGTACTGTTGGCATACATCTGAAGTTAGAGAACAGCTTGTGGACTCCATTCTCTTCTTCCACATTGACATGAGTTTTGGGAATTAAACTCAGGGCATCAGGCTTAAACCTTGAATAATTTTACCCACTAAGCCATCTTGTTGTTTTAATAAAAATAATTTTTAATAAGTGGCAAACAACAAGCAAGTATAAGCAAAGATTAGCTGCATAGTAAATGATAAAACTTATGAGTTCACAAAGTTGAAGTCAAATAAATAGGTCAATAAAAACATAACACTTGGGAGTGTTTCCTGAAGACAGGGCTATAATTTTCTTTGTTATTATTTCAGTGGATGTAGTTAGCAGTTGCAGGCTTCAAGGCAGGTTTACTTTGCTAGGATGATGTTTGAAAGAAACAGAAATAATGTGTGTAATATCCAAACTAGTACTGGAAAGAGAAAAATAGCTAAACTTTAGAAAGTTAAAAAGCTGGGGGCTGGAGAGAAGACTCAGCGGTTCAGAGCACGAGCTGCCTTTGTAGAGGACTGGGGTTGCTTCCCAGCACCCATCCAGTGGCTCACAACTGTCATTCCAGTTCCAAGAGATCTGATCCACTCTCCTGGCTTTCATGTGGTGCACATATATATGTACATTCAAAAATACTCATACACAGAAAATAAAATAATTAAAAATAAAATGTTTAATAAAGCAAGACAAAACATAGATAACATGGCAGAAATAAACCCAAGTGTATCAGTAGTATGAACTAAGTATGTTATTCTAAAGATTGGAATTATTAAAATGTCCAACTTATAAGGATCTATCTGGCACAGAGATACTGACAAATTAAAATAAAGGATTGAAATGGAAGTTCCCCCAGTCTTTGGCCAATAGAGGCTTAGAAAGCAGTGTTGAGAGAAGTGGACTTGAGAAAACTGAGAAGGGCCTGGGCTGCAGGTGGGATTTCTGTCAAAATCTCTGAAGGTCCAGGAAGTAAACTAGTTCTGAATTTGGGTGTATTTAATATATGTCCTTAAAGTACATAAGTGAAGATTGATAAATCTGTGAGACAGGTTTAAGTTGGGGGGGGGAACTAACATTGGGAATTATAAAAGACTGTTTTTATAAGCTTTACACATACACACACACACACACACACACACACACACACTTATATGATATAGTTTTGTATTATCTAAAAGTACCAGTACCAGGTATGGGTACCTCCCCTGGAGTTTGCTGGTCAGAGGTATACTGGAGAACTTCTGCCCCCAAACAATGCAGGCTATTGCCACTGCTCTCTATTGGCCACAAAAACCTGATGTTTATTTGATGTGGGATATCTTTCTGTATACTGTGAATATCATTCATTAATAAAGGAACTGGTTTGGCCTATGGCAGGCATTTTAGAAGTAGGTGGGGAAATTGGAGCGTAGGTAGCATAGACTTCTTCCTGAGTCAAAAAAGAATCAGGACAGGAAATAGGTAAGCCACAATGTGGTGATGTTACATTTTTAATAAAACCTGAAATATCCAGAGACAGCGTGTACAGTCAAAACCTAGGCAAACAGCTCAGGAATTTCTTGATCCTTGAGTACAAGGATAAACATCTGGGATTCACCTTTAATCCCGGCACAGGGAAAGTGGTGACCTACACCCTTAATCTCAAAACTCCAGAGACAGAACTTTCTGTTTCTGTGAGTTCAAGGCTGACTATCAAATAGAGTAGCCCCTGCCTTTAATCCTAACCTGGATGGGATACAGCTGATGAGAAAAGTATTTAAGGCTTCCTAGGAAACCAGCAGAGGAGAATCAACCAGGATCGAGGCTGAGGAAGTTGGAAAACAGCTGGGTGAGATTTGATTGTGGTGTTTCCTCTCTCTGATATTCCAGCCTTTTCCTAATATTTGGCTCTGAATCTCTTTCAATACAATCTCATGTTACACCATGGACTACGTGGCAGGACAAATTAATGAAAATGGGTTGAGTTAAGATAGATGAACTAGCTAGCAACATGCCTGAGCCATAGGCCAAGCAGAATGTAATTAATATAAGTCTCTGTGTGTTTCTGTGGGACTGCAGGTCAGTGGGTTTGGAACACAGGCCGGACAGGCCAGAAATCTCTTAATACACTTATTGCTGAAGACAGCACACACATTTGTCACATGATATGGAGAAACCAAGTTGTTCCTGACCAGGAAGTCTGTTCCCTGCTGCCTAGCTGTCATGGTAGTAGAAGGAGCCATGTAGTCTTTTTTTTTTTTTTGTGGGGGTGGGTAGTAATCAATAATCTTATCTAGCTGTAAACCCCATAAACTATAATAAGATCATATAATAAGATCAGCATGGCAAGATAAGCCCATAGATAAAACAGCGACATATATATTATAGGGTAATCAACTGCTTTCTGATTAGATTTGAGGCACCATATGCAGGGTACTATAATCTGGTGAAAACTCCACTTTGATTATGTCTATTTTTCCATTTCCTTGCTGTGGTGAGCAGAGCAGCAATGAGCAATACTAAGTGTCTCTGGATTAGCAGGGCAGGCCCTTTGGGCATATGCTAAGAAATAATATATATGGGTCATATGGTGGATTTATTTCTAGCTTTTTGAATTCTCCACAATAAATTTTAGAGTGTCTATACAAATATATACATACCAATAGTGAATGTGCTTGGCACTTGCTGTCTGTCTGGTTCACCTCAGCTATTCTGACTGCAGTAAGACAGAAGCTCAAGATCTTTTTAATTTACATTTCTCCAATTGCTAAAGATGTTCATCACTTTTAAAGTTATATTTTCAGTCATTTTTATTTCTTCTTTTGAGAACTGTGTTTAGATCCATAACCCATTTTTAGGCTGGGCTTCTTGTTTTCTTACTCCTTGTTGAATTCTCTGTCTATTCTAGATATTAATCCCCTGTCAGATGGATGCTGGCAGACTCCTTCCCACTTTGTGGGCTTCCTCTTCACATCATTGACTGTTTCCTTTAGCTATGCAGAAGCTTTTTAGTTTTATGATGTCCTTCCTGTCAATTGTTGTGTTTCCTTAGCATATGGAGTCCTACTGAGAAGGTCCCTTCCCAACCTATAGCATGTAGCATGCTGCCTATCTTTTCCGGCAGTTTAGCATTTTAGGCTTTCTATTGAGGCTTTTGATCTATTTGCACTTGATTTTTGTACAGGGAGGCAGGCACTATTCTCATTTCCTTTTTCTATGGGTGGATAGCCACTTTCCCCAGCACCTCTTGTCAATGATGCTGTCTTTCTTCCAGCACATAATTTTTGGAATCTTTGTTGAATATGAGATGGCTGGCTGTTTGATTCTTCACATTTACCTCATTGATCACCATATCTGTTTTTGTGATAGTACCATGCAGTTCTTATTACTATAGCTTTGTAAGATAGTTTGAAGTCTGATAAGGTAGGTAATTCCCCTAGGATTGTTCCTTTTGTTCAGGATTGCTCTGGATATATGGGTCTTTAGTGATTCCCTATGAATTTTAATATTTTTTCTATTTCTATAAAGAATGTTGTGTGATTGAGATAAGAATGTAGTGAATCTGTAAGTGGCTTTGGAGGATAGTCATTGTCTTAGTCAGTGTTCTCTTGTGAAGAGATACCATGACTATAGTAACTCTTATAAAGGAAAACATTTCGTTGGGGCTGGTTTATAGTTTTAGGGGTTTAGTTCATTATCATCATGGCAGGAAGCACGGTGCCTCACAGGCAAACACAGTACTGAAAAGGTAGCTGTTTAGAGTTTTGCATCTTACGTGTAGGATGCAGGCAGGAGAGAGAGAGAGAGAGAGAGAGAGAGAGAGAGAGAGAGAGAGAGAGCTGGCTTAAGCATTTGAAACCTTAAAGTCCACTCCCCAGTGATACAGTTCTTCCACAAAGACCATGCCTACTTTAATAAGACCGCATCTCCTAATCCCTGCCAAGCAGTGCTATTCCTTAAAGACCCAACATTCAAATCTATGAGCCTATGGGGCCATTCCTATCCAAGCCACTGCAGTCATTTCCACAGTGTTCCTTCTCCTAGGTCCTGGGCCTGGGAGGTCTGCCCATCCTCCCAGTCTCTCCCTTCAGAGGTTTAAAGTTTTCACCATAATGATATTTTAGCTCTTTGATAAAGTTTTCATTTAAATGTTTTTTTGGAGTATATTGTGAGTGAAAGTGTTTTGATACTTTCTATTGTTTTAGCTTGGTTGTTATTGGTATATAAAAGGATAGTGATATTTTCAAATTGATTTCGTATAATACTATTTTGCTGAAAGTATTATCTGTAGAAATTTTCTGGTGGAATTTTAGAGATTTCTTATGTATAATGTTATATCATTGTTAAATAAGGATAATTTGTCTTCTTGTTTGTATCTCTTTAAGTTTTTTCACTCTATCTTATTGCTCTAGCTAAGTGCTTTATAAAATATATTGCAAATGAGTAAGTATAGTAGGCTACTTTGTTTTATTTCTGATTTGAATGGAATTTCTTTGAGTTTTTTTTCCGTTTTCTCCATGTTGACCTTGGGTTTGTCATATATAATTCTTATTGTGTTGAGGTTTGTTCTCCCTATTATTTTTAGGACTTTTATTGTGAAGTCATGATGGATTTTGTCAAAATACCTTTCTGCATTTATTGAAATGATTGTGTGATTTTTGTCTTTAAATCTATTGATATGATTTACTATATTGATACAATTTACTAATGTATGTTGAATCATCCCTTCATCTCTGGGATAAAATTAACTTGATTGTGGTGGATGTCTTTTTAATATATACTTGTATTGTGTTTACAAGGATTTTGATGATAATTTTACAACTGTGTTTGATGTGGGAATGTCTTTGTATATGCTGTGAATATCATTCTTTAAATAAAGGAACTGTTTTGGCCATGGCAGGCACTGTAGGTAGGCAGAGAAATGGGAGAAGGAGGGTAGAGATGGACACACACATGATCAAGTCACCCAAGAATCAGCATGGAAAGTAACACAGGTAAGCCACAGTACACGTGGCAAGACAGATTAGTGGAAATGGGTTGAATTAAGATGCAAGGGCTAGCTAGAAATATGCCTAAGACATAGGCCAAACAGGATTAAATTAATATAAACATCTGAGTCATTTGGGGGTGCCTAAGCAGTGGCGGGTGGCTAGGCACTCTGGGACTGCAGGTCTAGGGTCTGAACCGTGGGACCAGGTGGCCAGAAACCTCATACTACAGTGTTCATCAGGGATGTTGGCCTGTAGTAGTTACTATTGTTATTACTGTATCTTTAGCTGATTTACATATTAAAGTAACCCTGGCTTCATATAAAGATTTGGGAGAGCTCTTTCTATTTTTATTTTTTGAATAATTTAAGAAGTATTGGTTATGGTTCTTCTTTGGAAGTCTGGTAGAATTCTGCTATCTACCTTAACCTGGGCTTTTCTCAGTCAGAAGGCTTTTTGTCACCATTTTGAACTCTTTGCTAGTTATGAGTTCATTTAAATTGTTAATTTCTTCCTTGGTTTAACTTCAGTAGTTTGGATGAATCTAAAACTTCAGCCGTTTCTTTTAGATTTTCTAAATTAAAAGAGTATAGGTTTTTTTCTCATAATAATCTGAATTTCTTTGTTGTCTATTGTAATATTTCTCTGTTCACCTCTAGTTTGGTTAATTTGAGTCTTCTCTTTTTATAGAGGTCAACTGGGTCATGGGTCTGTTAATCCTGTTTGTTTTTGCAAAGAACTATTTTTTTAGATGTGTTGATTCTTTGCACCATGTTCTTTGTTTCTATTTCATTTGTCTCTGCTCTGATTTCCATTATTATTTATTCCTGTCTATTGCATTTGGGTTTGGCTTGTTCTTATCTTTCCAAATTCTTGAGTTCCTTCATTCAGTCAATCATTTGTGCTCTTTCTGATTTTTTTTTTTTTTTTTTTTTAATGTAGGTGCTTGAGCGATGCACTTTCCTCTTAGGACTGCTTTTAATGTGTCTCTGAAGTTTTGATGTGTTTTCAGTCTCTTTTAATTCCAGGAATTTAAAATGTCCTGGGTTTCTTCTGTGACTTATTCATCACCCAGCAATGGTTGTTCAGTCTCCATGAATTTGTGTTCTTACTAGACAGTCTTTGCTCCCAAGTTTAAGTTTTATTGCTTTATGGTCAATTAGGATGCAAGGAGTTATTCAATCTTCCTGAATTTGTTAAGATTTTTTTTTTTTTTACTGTCACAGTGTGTGATCTATTTTAGAGAAACTTCCATGAAGTGCTGAGGAGATCCTTTATTGCTGGGTGAAATAGTAGATATGTTAGTTCCATTTGTTGCTCAATATCTTTTAGTTCTGATGTTGTTCTGTTTGTTTTTGTTCACAAAATTCATCAATAGGAGAAACTGGAGTGTTGAAAATGCCCACTATCATTGATTTGGAGTTTATCTTTGTCTTGACATCTAGCAGCATACTTTTTATAAAATCAGGCCTGCCAGTGTTTGATATGCACTTAGTATTATCACGTTGTCAAGGTTAATTCTTCACTTGACAAGAGTGGAACTCCTTTATTTCTTTTAATTAATTTTTAATTTGAAGTTGATTTTGTCAAATACCAGGATAGTGGTGGCTGCTTGTTCAATGGTCCCATTTCCTTTGGGATTTTTTTCTTCCTTCCTTCTACTTTTAGGTTACATCTATTCTTGAAGCTAAGAATAATTTCTGTGCATACCAAAAAAAATCTATTTTATTTTTCTTTGATTTGATCACAGCCTTTAATGTCTGAGTCATTTCTGCAGCCCAAGATGAACAACTTGTTAAACTAACCAGTGTCCTTTGCCTGGGGACTTGACGCTACTGATATTTCAAGCTATTATTTGAAAGATGTGTGTTGATGTCATTTCTTTGCTTTTTTGCTACCTGTGTTCTTGTCCTATTTTGTTTCTATAATTATAGCTTCTTTCATTTTCTTCCTATAGTCTGGTGGCTGCGCTTACTCTCCTCTTCAGTGCCAAGCATTGCTTCTGGTATTCTCTTGTGGGACTGACTTGGTGAACACAAACTCTGTCTATATCGTGAAATGCTTTCCTTTCTCCTTCAGTTATGGCAGGTAGTTCTGCTGGGTAAAGTAGTCTGGGTCAGCAACTGCAGTCTTTTAGAACTTGAAGTGTATTGCTTTAGGCTTTTCCAGTTTTTCAAATTTCCGGTGAGAAACCAGCTGTTATTCGGTTGGGTTTTCCTTTACATGTGGCTTGAGATTTTTCTCTTGCTGCTTTGAATATCTTTGATTTGTTCTGTATATTTAATGCTTTCACTATAATGTGTTGTGAATTCCCTTTCTGGTCTTGTCTATTTACTCTTCCGTTGCTTCTTGTATCTATATGGATATGCCTTTCTTTAACTTGGGGACTTTATTATGATCTTGTTGAAGATCTAGTCTAAGCCATTGGCCTGGGGTTTTTCTCCTTTATGTCTGTAATTCAAAGGTTTGGTATTTCATAGTTTCTTGAGGTTCCTTTTATATTTTTAGGTAGTTTTTGTTTGAGGAGTCTAATTATTTTATCTTCAAGTTCCAGTATTCTACTCTTTAACTGACCCTTTCTACTGCTGTGGCTTTTCTCTGTTCTGTAGAGTTTCCCATTTAGGTTGAATTTTTCCAATTCTATCTTCATTTCAGCTTGAGCTTTCTTTACTATTTTTATCTCCTTGCTGAATTAAGTTTTCAAGTCTTGAATTATCATTGTCATTTCATTTAGTCTGTGTCTTCCTGAACTTCACTGGAGTTTATCTCTATCCTCATTAATTTCAGTGACATGTTCATTCATTCATGCCGTCTTTAAACTTCATGACTTGTTAGATCATGTTTATGATGGCCATTAAGTTCTATGTCCTGGGTCTATCGAGGCTGTTCTCCAAGGAGAACATTTTCCTAGGCCCAGTGACTTGTGTTGGGGTGTGTGTCATTTTGGTCTTTCATATTAGTTTTGTTTTTGTGATGTGACCTGGACATGGAGACATCTTCCTTTGGTTATGTGTCTAATATGAGTCTTTATCCTGCCTCAGGCTAGGCTGGCTCAGGAGCTTCTCTGCTGGAGTGTAGAGATGACATTGGCAAACAAGCTTCTTTCATTGATCATTTTTACCTGAAACTTTAACCATCTTGGTCTGGCATCTTATCCATTTCAGTGTTTTGGATTTCAGTTGTTGAAAAGCCATGATATTCTGGAGAAGTCATATTGTCTTATTTGTTCATATTGGTTAATTTCTGTGTTGTGATTTGCACATTTATTTTTGATATCTCTTCCAGCTTCTTGGGGGAACCATGGGGGCTTCTTATTGAGCAGATTCAATCCCTGGTACCACTCAGACAGGAGGAAACCCACTGTTATATGAGCAAACAGCAAACAGTGCAAAAAAAAATCAGTTATAGCCACCAACATATCGCCAATGTTCATTAAGTTGAAGACGGTGAAACTACTGTAGAATGTGCTTTGAAGTAAAAAACAAAATTGAGAAAGTATAGAAATATAGTAAATAAACTATATTTAGTTTGTAAGTATCCAGTTAAGGGAAATGCATAAACAAAATTAGGTAAATATATGAAGGAGCAGCAAATACAAATATAATTTAAAAATTAAGACAGTAAATATTCAGATAAGCATGTCGTCAAAATTAGGGATTCACAAGCAGCTTTTAAAATGCCATTTAACAGCTTATTCTGTTTGAGTCTTTTAATTTTAATTATACAAACTGACACATCAAACTAAACAGTACATTGTTTAGGACTATAACAAACCCAAAAATTCGGAGGCAGACAGTGAAGGCTGAATTCAGAGAGATTTGCTCCTGAGTGGAAAGGGAAGGATGAGGCGGGTCACCAGGCTCTCAGATCCTCAGCCAGGGACCACTTCCCACATTACATGTATGTGAGCATGGGCACAATACGAGCATTGAGGCCCAGAACCTTGCAGCTGGCTTCCCTAAGCTCCGGTATTTTGAAGAGATTTTAATCACTGCTCAGGGATGTGTTGAAAGAGGATTTGCATCATCAGAGCCGTGTAGATATTCCTCGATGAATCACACATCCCACGACAGGACAGGCAGGCTGCTTCTTTGGGGGTCCCTACAGTTTCTAGATCTCTTCCTACTGTCTGCTCTGTTTTGGGCTTCAGAGAACCCGAGGAACTGGAGGATCTGGACTCTCGGCTCTCATACTGACTTTTCACAGTATGTCGTGGAAAGCATGAGAAAGACACATTTACTCTAGTCGGAAACCCACTGTGGCCGCTACTCTTGTGCCTGTGGCAGGCAAGGAAACCAAGACACTGAGAACCAGGATTTTGACTAGCTATCCATGATGAAGATGCTGTGGAACCCAGGCTTCTTGGGGGTCTGACTCACTTCAGATCTTCTCTTCTTTCCTTTCTCCTGTCTTTTCTTTTTCTCCCATCATTCTCTCTTTACCTCAGAGCCTTGGCTCTTAGTGAAGCTCTGAAGCCCTGTGTGACTGCACATCTGAAATGGTTCACAGATTGCTTCTGGAGGAATTCAAGAGAAAGGAGATGCATGGACTCCCACCTGGCTCCCCCACATGTATTATTTATCCAGCCTGAGAAAGTTGGGCCGAGCCTTGTCTCTTTTCTGCCATTGCGTGTTGCTTCTGTTGGAGAGGTTTCTTACCTGCCCCACTACCCACTCCCTTCTGTCTGCTTCTCTGCTGGCTTCCTTCCACAGCAGTTCATGTTTGCTCTGCAAGCAACAGAGCAGTGGGCCTTTCTTCCCTGATGAAGCACCATTTGCATACCATGCAAACAGACCAGCTGCTGCCGCCTGGCTCGCAGTGAAGACAAATAACGGTCACAGTGTTTATGCTGATCCCTCCTGGGGCCTTCTGGGAACGCGGGCATAGCTCCAGGGAGAAGGGGGCTTCCTTGGATCTCAGTATCATGAATGGATGCTTGTGCAAGTCACCCCACGGCTTTGAGTGTGTATTTAGTGTGGCTGAGAGACTCCTGTCTACCGAGAGAAGTTTCAGACTTTTTACTTTATCAATATTTAGACTTTATGTGGTTTCTAAGTTTGCATTTTTCTTCAGTGAAATAGAAAATTTATGTTTTCCCTCCAAAGGTCATGAATTGTATGGTATATCCAACATATCAATTTATAACATCATGTATAGAGAAATGGCAATGAGTTAAAAACTGATCCAAAAAAAAAAAAAAAATCCTGGAACAGACTCACCCCATGGTTTTCTTCCTTCCTTTCTCTGTTGCTTCTGTTTCCCCCCATGTCTTCCCAGGAGTAGTTATCTTTTCTAGAACCGCAGAGACAGTGTGTTGTCTAGGTGAACACTTTACACACATGTTGTCTATACATAGAGTGTTCCCATCTGTTAGCTATGAACTGGCCGAATCATTTCTGCATCCAGACTCCATTCTGCGCTCTCCAGACCATGCTTGCTTTGAATCTCTTCTTATGACCTAGTCTAGCTATGTCTATTTTGTAATATTCTACAATCATCAGTTAAGACATATAGTTTCTAACTATTTACATAAAGATGTATGCGTGCATATTTTTATACTATTTCTATGAATATTCTATACTGTATTTCTATGAATATTATTTGTGTGTGCATGTGTGTGGAGGCCAGAGGTCAATGTCATTGTTCACCTTACTTCTGGGACCAGTTGTTTACTAGTCTTGGGCGGATTGCCAGGAGAGCTGGGCAGTGAGCTTCAGAGTTACTATGTCTCTGCCACTAATGCTGGGATCTCAAATATGTTGCATAATGTCTAGCTTAAAAAAAAAAAACCATGGATGCTGGGGATCTAAACTTAGGTCCCCATGCTCATATGCCAAATACTTTAATATTCCTCTATGATGATATTTCTATATTATCATCATACTATTCTGGTAGTTCATTACTTCTAATGCTATTATTCTGTGCTTTTCCTGAGTATACTATACTACACTATTTCTCTATTATGTTAGTTCATTGAATATTTCTATACCAAGCTACTCATTTTATATTATTTCTATACTGTGCTATTCTATGAATGTTTTTATACTGCACTATTTCAGGATGCATGTGATTATATACATATTTCATATTAGCCAGCTTCTAGAAACCCGATCATTAGTCACTTAGCCAGCCCAGGTGAAGAGCTGATAACAAATAGCCAACGGTCAGGCTGCAGCAGCTGTTAAGGCCCCCAGAGACAGATCAGATCTAACTATTTTACACGTTAATGCTCTGGGCTTGGGGTGTATACAAATGTCATTGCACTTGACTGATTTTGCTAGCAATTGTTTTGAATTCCAAGACTTGAAACAGAGGGGTTTCGGATGGCAAGAAGTTAAATCATGTGTCTACATGGCATGCATTGCAACCAGCTCAGAGTATTTATGGTTCCCCTGTGCTGAGCTCCAGAGAGGTTTGTGGTGAGTGAGAGGCAGGGCTCACTGTGCATTCCAGCCAGCCAGGCTCATGCTACTGAAGACTGTCCTCCAATGTACCAATATTGGATCCTTTATACTTTGCAACCTCCCTTTCTCTTCCCTGACATCTTTACATCTGCGCTCCATTTTGGATGGCCCGATGCTGGCCACTCCCTGGAATTTCCCACGAGCATACCCTCAGCTGCCTCATGTTCATGGGCTTTTCTTGCCAGTCTCCTCTTGCTCATCCTCTCTATTCTTTCTCCTCCTCTAGGCTTCCTTTAACTGACAGCGATCATCTTCTCATCCTCAGGCCTTTTATTCTCATCCCACACTGGCTGTCAGCAAACCTCAGCTTGAGCACTGAGATCCAAATTCTTCCTCCTCTCCTCCATACTGTGAAAATTTACATCAGCTCTCTCTGATCTCTATTATGAAGATGCTTTATGTTTCACTTGTGAGACAGAGTCTATCACTGATGGTTGAGCTTACTGACTAGCTAGGCTGGCTGGCTGGAAAGTCCTTGAGACCTGTCTCTGCCTTCCCATTGATGTAGTTGTAGGCACACACTGCCACACCTGGCCTTTACATGGATGAAGCTTGGGTTCTCATGCTTATGTGGTAAACACTTTCCAAGCTGTTTCCTGGCCTTCGGGCCCCATCTTTCTGACCATGTCTTCCTCTGCCATGCCATCTTCCTGACAATTCTCTGACTGAGCTGTTCAAAGACCTGTCCCCGAACTTGGGCTCTCGACATGGCCTAGCTTTGAAAACACTCCTATCCAGACCCCTAAATCACTCTTTCTAGGTCATGGAAATCCCCGCTCAAATCCCCCCATGTTGTATTCTCTTTTTTGCTCACATTTTCTCTGTAGCACTGATTGTCAGTACCTTAAACATTTATTGTTGACCTTGGTTGTAATCCATTTCCCCAACTAGACTGTACTTTAGGAAGACAATGATTTCAGTGTCTCTTTGAACTTCCTGGAACAGTGTGGAGCACAATTGGAACTCAGCAGACAGTTACTGGAGAGAAGGAATGGCCAGTGGGTGAGAAGCTGTTCTGTTCCTGTTATAAAGCAGGAGCCTGCAGGTCCTTCTAAGCAGATCTTTCCCTCAACCTCATTCTCAGAGCACATCTTGCCCCACCCTCCTTCTGAGACAGGATAGGAAGACAGGGAAAATTTTGGAAACAAAGGATGGGAAAGGAGGCCCTTACCCTGTCTAATTAAAGCCTTTTACTACCTGAAGAATGAGAGTCCCATCATGTTGAATGTTTACTTAAGACCTTTCTCTTTTCCTAGCTCTAAACCCACAACTTTGTCCAAGGTTCACCAGAAACCCTGCATGTCCTGCCTGTGCAACCCTGTGGCCCCCGTCCCACTTTATCATTGTATTCTCACCCAGTTCCCAGAAAAGCCACCTGTAACCCCACTTATTACAAACAGAGCAAAGGAAACAACAGTTTCTCAGTGACTCTTTAGATACAACAAGAGCCACCAAAAATGGTCTTCGTGGCTAGTGCCAAAGACAGTCACTCACTGTGGCTTTTCCTCAAGGCATATGTACCCACATTTAGGTATGTCTTATTCTTATCCCACGTATCTCTTTTTATCTTAACTCTTATTTTTAAAAAGCTTTTAACCAAAGTATGACTCTTCTTTGAGAAGCCCACACCCATGTACTCAGATTATACCTTACTTTTTCTCTCAGTACCTTTTTACTTCATATATATATATATATATGAAAATATAAGTAAAAAGGTACTTATATATATATATACTCTTTTAAATTTTAAAAATGTTATAATTTATACAATTTGCACAATGTATTTTGATCACATCCACCTGTCAGCACCTTCCTCCACCTTGCCTTAGTGACCTCTACCCAGGATCCTTCCCCACCTCATGGCCTTTCCTTATTGTTTCCCCTCAGTAACTACCTGAGTCCAGCTCACACAGCTCAAATGCACACATATGTGAGCTATCTAATGGAACACGAGCAATCTACCACCAGTCACGTTCCCAAAGGAGAACTTCCCCTCCCTCAATAACCATGAGTTGCTAATAGCTCCTTCTTAATGCTGGAATACTGACTGACTGGATCTCATTCAACCGATGGGACCTGATGTATGCAACAGGCAAGTCCAGAAGTCAGTCTTTCACAAATTGCCTCATCCGACAGTTCACACCCTCCCTCGATGTTCCCAGAGCCTTGGATAAGGTGGAGGGAGGTTGATACAGATGGCCCAGCCACAGCTGAGCACTTGGGGTTACATATACTTAGCACTATACCCTCTTGCAAAAGGAAGCTTCCTTGACCAAAGTTTACAACAACTATGAATCTAAATTCATATGAATATAAACATATGAATCTATGAATATAAACATAAATATTTCAAAGGCAGTTTGATGGTATGACCATTTAATATAACAAAAAACAGTAGGTTGCCTCCTAGGGCTTATCACCTCCTTAGTCATGAACTTTGCTTAAGTTTGCAGTAGCAGGCATACCACCCTTCCTGTGGAGCAAGACTCATCCAATCAGTATGCAATTGGTTACTCCCCTAACTGTCAGACCATTACTGTACCAATGGGCACATCTTGCAAGACAATTTGGTATTGGAACATGCAAGGTCCAGGACTGAGTGATGCCACTGACATCTGCATAACACCTCCTGGTACTCTACAAGATACCTAGATTACCTTCTCTCTGTTCTGCATCCAAAGTGAGTGGTATTAGAGTCTTCAGTATTAGAGTCCTAGCATCTAGTTATAGTGCAAAACTAAGCAATTAGAACAGCTTGTGTTATTTTTAGGTGTCCCTGGGGGCCTCTCTGACCACTAAGTTGTGGGGGAGTATCCCGTGTCTAAGACTGAGATTTTCATTTAACCCATAAGTTATGGAGGCAAAGTTATCCAGGGGACCCTGTCTCAAAAAACAAATGAAATGTTTTAGACACAGAGGAGAATCTAAGGAAACCCCCTTCCTTGTAGTGATTGATGAAGAGGCTGGGGATAACTGTGCAAGTCTGGGGTACTTTTGTGAGTGAAAGTCTGCCTTATTAGTTCCTACCAGAACAATAGGCATCATCCGGGACAGACCAGGCAAATGAGCTATAAATTGAATGTGTCTCCCCCAACTCCTGTGTTGAAATCCTAAAACCCAGGCTAGAGATTGGACTCAGCTGGAACAGTGCTTACACAACATATCCAGAGCCCCAGGTCCCAACCCCACACGGCATAAATCAGGCACAGTGACACACACCTATAATCTAACACCCCTGGGAGTTAGAGGCTGGAGAATAAGAAGTTCAAGGTCACCTTTGATTACATAGTGATTTCTCAGCTACACAGAATACTCCAAACCCCTTCTTGAAAGAAGGAAATGAGGGGGAGGAAGAGAAGGAGGAGAAAGAGGAATCATAACCACACTACCACACTAAGGGGTCAGTACTGGTCTGTGTAGTCTTTAGGAGATGACTGGTCCATCAGGTGGAACACTCTAGATTGTAATTGGTGCCTTTACCAAATACATCAGATGTAAGGCTCTCACTGATAACACAGAGCAGGCATCTTCTCTGTTCCGAGAAACTGTCCTTGGACACCAGTTTCCCATAACATGTCCCAGTGCTTAGACATAAAGACCTTCCTAGTGAAGGTTGTACACTGTACAACTCCAGGGGGTGTCATTATCTCGGGGTTCTGCTGAACAAGACATTATAGAGCTGTACAGCGTGACTCTGACTCACTATCTAAAAAAATCTTTACTCATGGCTTGCTTCTGAACTTGGAGATATATGAAAACCCGAGGTGAAGAGTTCCTGAGATACACTCAAACAAAAGTAGCTATCTTTCTGGGTAATTAGTGAAGATATTACTTATGAGAAAACATCTTAGTTATACAGAAAAGCGTTTATGATAGATTTCATGTTAAAATTTTATGGTTATTGTAAAAATGGCCTTTGTTGGCCAGGGCTGTCCATGAGACTCCCCCAACATAAGTCTATGGTAATGCTCAGTTACCTCTCAAAGGTGAATGTAATTCCCCATTGCTGAAGACACCATACACTTCAGGAGCAAGGAAGGCCCAGAGACCTCTGACCTAGAACTGACAGGAATGTCCCTGCTCTGGGGACCAGCTTTCATGGTATGAGAAAGCACCATTCAAGCTTCTAATGGAGTGAGACAACAAAAGGCCTCCCCAGCTACGATGTCACTAGACTACCTCAATGGCCAGCATGGCAGGCTAATCCTATGGGGAAGTAGTGAAACACATTTCTAGGCAGTCAGAACAACTCTCTCATTGGCCTTAAAACCTGTCAACAAGACAGAAACCATGCCCGGTACCAGAAACCTAGCTAACTACCCAGTATTAGTGAAATCATGGCTATTGGCAAAGAACCACAAAGCATTACTTTATTAAACCAGCACAATCCCTGACACCAGTCTACAAACATTTGTTGGATGAGTATAAACTCACAAATAAGTGTAGTCTTTATCACCACCCATTAAAGAAATTTCTCTTTGCAACAGACAGAGACCATTCTAGAATACCATAACCAATCAAACTGCAGAATTGTGAGCCCAGTTCCAGTGGATACATCTACAGAACACTCCCATAGTTAAGGTCAAGGAACAGTGCAGAAGAGGGAGCAGAAAGATGGTAAGATTCAGAGTCAGGGAGTCTGCTGGGAGAATATGTCTCCTAGTAACACCAGAAGTTATACCCATAAAATCTCACTAGCATGATTGTCCAAACATGGGCTGAACGAGATTGACACCAATGAACATGTCAAACAAACCATACAGAAAGAACTGTAGGCAACTAAGAACAGCAGGAACAGGAAAAATATTTCCCCAGGGAAGAGCCCACCAAGTGGTTGTACAGAACATATGGTCAGCCCTAAAAACATACATATAAGAAACATTATATGGATCCTACAGGTTATATTTAGAAAGACATATGTATGTACAAATATATATATATGTGCATATACAAACGATCAGTTTAAAACTAGAGGCCACACATTAGGGGAACAGGGAGGGCTGGGAGGGAGGAAAGGGGAATGTAGAAATGTTGTAATTAAATTATAATCTCAGAAAGAAACAAAAGCAAACCAACAAAAAGAATATTTAAAAAGGCAAATATATTGCTGCTATTTTTATTTTCAAGCCTTGCAGAGCACAGGGAATTAGGTTGATGTTTACAAGGTGCTTTTGCCCCTGGTGTACATTTGCCATATTTTCTCCACTCCCTACTGATGTGTGTGTTTTCATAAGACTGAGTGTGTAAGTCTCCCTTTGGGTCCTTGCCTCTATGTCCTTTGGTTATCTCCCTGTGTGTGTGCGGCAGCTCATTCACAAGGTAGTCTGGTTAGTTTCTTATGGATGGAGCCTGCGTGCTGCTTTCCAGCCTGCAACTCATTTAGAATTTAGCAGTATTTGTGGGCAATCATTTTTCTTACATATCCTTGACAACCTTTGCTTTCATTGTTTTTATAATTCTCATTCTAACTCAGGTAGAGAATACCTTATTGTTAATTTGAGTTTCCCCAATGGCTAAGGATATTGAGTACTTTTTCTATGATTTTTTTTTTTTGGGTTATTTTTACTTCTTCTTGAAGAAAGATGTCTTTTCAGAAAATCTGCCCATATTTTTTTCTTTCAACTTCTTGAGTTCCTTATGTATTCAGAATATGTATCTTTATATATTACTTATTTTCTCTTTATTTTCCAACCAATGTTTCTCCTCCTTCCCATCTTCCCAGTAGCCCTTATCTCCCCAACACCATCCACTCGTTCTCCACTGTTTCTCTTCAGATACAGGTGGGCATCATATAGATATCAGCCAGCCAGCGATAGTATATCAAGTTTCAGTGAGAATAGGTACTTTTTCTTTTATTAAGGCTGAATGAGGCAATCCAGTAAAAGGAATGAGTTCCAAAGCAGGCAATAAAGTCAGAGACATCTCTTGCTCTCACTGTTAAGGAGACCAAGTTACATAACTGTTACATATATGCAGAGGGCCTAGGTCAGTCCCATGAGGCTCTCTGGTTACTAGTTCAGTCTCTGTGATTCCTTATGAACCCACATTAGTAGATTCTCTGTGTTTTCTTGTGGTGTCCTTGACCCCAAGGGTCCTACAATCCTTCTTACCCTCTTATGAAGGATTCCCTCAGCTCCACTTAATGTTGGGTTGTGGGTCTACATCTGTTTCCATCAGTTGCTCTGTGAATCTTCTCTGATGAGAGTTGGGATAGGCACCATTCTATGAGTATAGTAGAATATCACTAAGAATGGGTCTCCAGCTGTGCCAGGCATCAGTTGATCACTCCCAAAATTTCTATGCCATCTTTACCACAGCACATCTTTGTAGCGGGAAATCAGGAACTGTACATGTGTGCGGGTTGCAGCAGAGCACAGAAGCTGACAGGGGCGTGGCCACCGAGAACGGGATTCCGACAACACCTGGAGAGAGATAGGACGCAGGCTCTTGCGCAGAGCTCTCGCGAAGGGGCGGGGCTTCCAGATCACGATGGCGGAGCTCCGGGCCGGCGGCGTGGCGCGTTGCAACTTTATCCCTTAACTTTCTCTTAAAACCTTCTCTGTTTTGTAAGTGATTCTCACAAAATAAACCTCACTTAAAACATATCTCACGGCGGGTTTTTACTGCAATACATCTTGTAGGCAGGACAAATTGTATGTAGAAGAAGGGTTTGTGGCTGGATTGGTATCCCAGACCCTCTGCTGGAAGTCTCCCTTGATTACAGGAGATAGCTGGTTCAGGGCTAAATATGTATCATTAAAATGTTTTATCTTATGTGCATGCGTGTTTGTCTACATGTGTATATATGCACTACCTGTATTCCCGGTCTTATGGAGGGCAGAAGAAGGTATCAGATTCCCTGAAGGTGGAGTTATAGGTGGTTGTAAAGCTACCATGTGGATGTTGGGAACTGAATCTTGGTCATCTGCAAGAATAGCAAGTGTTTTTAACCTTGAACTATCTCTCCAGCATCAAGATATTAGTTCTTTGAAAGATGAAAGTGGATGGATGGGCTGGAGACCATTTTGCTAACACAATGGACTAGATATAGAAAGACATGTACTGCGTGTCCTCCTCCTTATGTTGATCCTATGACAACATTCCCTTGAGCATAGAATAGTGATTTCCTGGAGCTTGGAGAGGGCTGTGGTGAGTGGTAGAGGATGTGGCTTTAATTAGGGCATGCTACATGTGTGGCTGAGATTTCACACTGAATCCTATTAACATGTGCAATGAACATAAGTTAATAAAAATAAAACAAGTATGTTTTTTAAAGAAAATAGTTAAAAACTGTTGCATGAATTCTGATTGTATTGAAAGAGACTCAGAGCTAGATATCAGGAAAGGCTGAGATATCAGAGAGAGAAAACACCATAGTCAAATCTCACCCAGATGTCTTCCAGCTTCCTCAACCCCTCCAGGTTGCTTCTGCTGCTGTTTTTCTACACTGCCTTAAATGCCCTCCTTGCCAGCTGTATTTCACCCAGTTTAAGATTAAAGGTGGGAGCTACTCTATTTGGTAGTCAGCCTTGAACTCACAGAAACCCTGAAAGTTCTCTGTCTTTGGAGTTATGGGGATTAAGAGCGTAGGTCACCACTCCCAGCTTTCCCTGAGCTGTGAATAAAGGTGTGTGTGTGTGTGTGTGTGTGTGTGTGTGTGTGTGAGAGAGAGAGAGCCATTGAAGCCCAGCTGTTTGGCCTTGTACTCAAAGGTGAAGAACTTCCTGAGCTCTGCCTGCCTAGTTTTTGACTGTGGGTTGATCTCTTGATATTCCAGGTTTTATTAAGTATGTAACATATCACCACAAAACACCCCATTGATTAAGTCCCCCATTGTGTCTGCTACAGCATTTCCCTTCTCAAGGAAGAGTCATGTGTGGTCTGAATTTTGTTTATTAAAGCACATGTAATTCATGAGTATAAATCGAGAAAAGATGAGAGGAACTCATTAATTCTTTGGTTCATTCAAGTAACCATGAAATAGCAAAGAAAAGCACATGAAGTGAGAGATGAGCTAGCAATATAGCAGGCAAAAAAGACTTATGAGTAATTGATTAAAATATGTGGGAAAAAAACCAGTGGAAGATAAAGATCTGCCCACAGTCTGTGCAGATATCATGAGAATCAGGGATTCTTCATAGACTTGAGGGTCTTGGAAGTTCCATCAATGGGGCTTGATGATGGCATTTGAAAGACATGATCAAATGGTATATCAGGTCAAAACCATAACAGGAACAGAAATGGAGGGTTAGAGAGAACCCAAGCTCTACTGATGGAACTGAACAGCAGATGTTCCTAGCAGCTATTCAATGGTCATAGCCATGGGGCTGATGATAAAGTGAATCATACTCACATTGCTCTGTTCATCATGTCAGAAGGAAGCCTGGTTATTCCAGAAGGGAGATCTTGAGGTCACAACTGGCTTACCCAGCCTCTCAGAGGGCAAAGCCACCTTCTTAAGGCAATGGAAGTTAAGACTGAAGATTGACCAGGCAAAGCACTGTTACAGTCACATTGTTTTCCAATATGTTGACAGCACCTATTGTCTGGGACAGAAATGCCTTTCAGAGTGAGCCTGTAGTGCTGAAGAATTTGATACAAAAGTAATTTATCTGCTATGATGATTAATCTCAATTGTCAACTTGGTGAGAGAGAATTTTATGAATGTTTGTCTACATGTATACAAGTGCACACATGACTGTGAGACTGGCCTCTGAGTATACCTATGATTATCTTGATTACATTAACTGAGGTGGAAAACACCACCCACTGTCAGTGGATTGGAGTTCTGGATGGTATGAAGATGAGAAAGAGCAAGCCAGGCACCAGCATTCATCATTGTCTGCTTCTTAACTATGGATGCAATGTGACTGGCTGCCTCAAGCTCCTGGCATTAAGACCCCCCTCCATGATGGACCATAGCCTAGAACTGGGATTAATTAGTTAATTAATTTTTTCCTTAATGCTTTCCTCTTAGGAAGAGTAACCAAGATACCTGCCTTTCAGGCAAAGGCTTTTTTTTTTTTTCTTCCCTGTGTTCTCAGAGAGTGAAGTGGCAAGACTCACAATGAAAGCATATTTATGTTGACCTTGTTGGCAAGCTGAACATTGCTTTCTTGGATTATTTATCTTCATAATGGGCCAGTAAAAATGGGTGATGGAAGAGTGGAAGGTGGTTCGAATGATTTCAGATGGAACAGACAGAAAAATGCGAGAATATTACCTCCGTAGAACGAAATAAAAAATTGATGATGCTATACACATTCCTTTTCTTATTGCTGTGACCAAACACTGAGCAAAACCAACTTAATGGATAGAGCTCTTGGTTTGGCTCAAGATTTGAGAGGACACAATCCATGATGGAAGAGAAGTGGCTGTGGGTACAGGAGATGGCTGACCACATTGGATCTGCAAGTTGGGAAACCAAGAGGGATGCATTCTTTTTTTTATATTTTACTTTTATTTTATGTGAATTGGTGTTTTGCCTGCATGTATAACTGTGTAAGGGTGTCAGATCTTGGAATTACAGACAGTTGTGAGGTGCCATGTGGATGCTGGGAATCGAACTCAAGTCCTCCTGAAGAACAATCAGTGCTCTTAACCCCTGAGCCATCTCTCCTCTGAGGGATACATTCTTACACTTGGTTTGATTTCTTCTTTTTATGCAGTCCTGGACCCCAGCCCATGTGATGGTGCTACCACATTCAGAATGTATCTCCCCTCCTCAGTTAAACAGCCACATAAACACAGGCAGAGACATCTCCTGGGCATTCTGGAGCAGTTAAGTTTACAGCAGAGGTTGACCATTGCAGAGGCTTTGAATTGTTTGGTCATCTGAAAAAAGGACACCCAGGAGATCTGAACGTTACTCTAGTGTCTAATCTCTGATGGAGGGAATGTCCACTCTCTCTTCTTCTCTCTCTCTGTTTTTGAGGCATGGTTCACTGTCTGGCCTTGGCTGTCCTAGAACTCACTCTGTAGACCAGTCTGATCTGAAACTCAGAGATCCACTTGCCTTTGTTTCCCAGGTGCTGAGATTAAACACCAGCCAGGGTCACCACTGCCTGGCTATATCCAAGTTCACTTCATGCCTACTGTTTTAAACACCAATGGCCCTTTCCTTCCATCATGAAATCAGGGTTGTGTTTTACTTCACAGAAATAATGAGGACAAAAGTGAAATAAATGGTACAAATTGATAGCAAGCCCTCTAAATGCACAGCATTAATGATTCTTATAGCCTATGGACTGCACATCACATCCTTAAAATATCTATCAAAGCCACTGTTATCTTTAATCTTTACAGAAAACAGGCATATATGTCAGCAGCTTTCTCAAGTACCCGAGTGCTGGATGCCTGGGCCTTTCTTGCTGGTCTTGTAAATCTTTAAGCGCTGGTATTTATAGTTTTTAATTTAATTACTAAATGCTCTCATTAGAAATGGACCATGAATCATCATAATAATGATAATAATCAGGAAAATATGTAGTGATTTCTCACTGTAATGGACCAAGCACTGATAGATGCACTTTCTGTGTACTGATCTCTTAGTCACATATGGAGGCACCCACCCGTGCTATGTCTGCTTTATGGAGGTGAGAAACAAAGAGAGGCTGACCAACATGCTGAAACAAGGCAGTAATTGAGAAAAACTCCCAAGCTTGGTGATGAAGCCATTCAATTCTTTAGAAGTCTAAGAGACTATTAGAAAGCTGCAAGAAGCTGCGGAGTCTCATTGCTGTAACCATGGTGGGAGCTTTCCTATTCATGAATGTCCCACTGATGTCACAAGGGCTTGTCATATGCTTTCTATTCTGAGCCTGCTCTGTCCAACAATAAGGGATATTCAACAATAAGCCATACCCATGAGCATGTGTAAACATTTAATTATAAAATTACTTCCTTGAGTATCACCTTAAATCCATAAGTACATACGTACCAATTTATGAAATATCCACCTCCTCTTTTGGTATCTACTTGGTGAAGCTCTACAAATAAGGGACATTTTTCTTATTAATTTCCCCAAAGAGTAAGTCTTGGTAGCTCATTGAAACATATCTTTTTAGCAAGATTAATTTTAAAGTTCGACATTATGAGTATCATATTAAGCTGTCAGCCTAGGAAGCAATACAGAGAAAGATCTCAGCAGAGCACCAGGGCTAGGAGGCGTGTTTGAGTGATTCTTTTCTCATTCTGTCATTTCTAGCTTGTGAGTAGGGACACTTGTGCCACCCTCACCATCAGCCACCATATCATTGCTGCTTCAAACTGTTTCTAGTGCTGTGGACACAGAATATTATGTCTGTCGACAGCTCCAATTAGCTGGCGTGTCTGACTGGTGACAGCGCCATCTACTTTTGTTTATGGCGATGGTGGGAGCTGTAGCTTGTCTCCCCCTCCCCAGTGGCAGACAGATGGATAGAGCTATGTAATCATCGAGGGAAGCGGGTGATATTCTCCCTTCACAAACCGCCACGCGGAGCAGAACCAACGGCCTTTTGTCTGCCTTTAGAAGTGACTGTCAAGTTAGGAGGCTGAATATGTATGAACGTATGTATGTACGAGTAGAGTACTCTAGACTGCAGGGTGTTGACACCATACAGATGCTTTTCCAAGACAAGGCGATGTTTCATTTGTATTGAAGTGGTATTGTTTGTAAGTCTTCTCAAAATATCAGCCAGTCAAGTTTATGATTATTTCTATAATGGTACAGAAAATTGTTAAATTACATTTTGTAAGATATGATATTATCCTTTACTCGATACTTGACAGAATGATTTGCTTTGAAGTCCCTACATGTATTTTCTCCACTAACTCCATCTTTTGCTCACTGGAGACCCATGAGAGACAATGCCCACCATGTTGATAGTGACAAGAGCTGTGTGTAGTTCAGAGCACATAACGCCAATTCTAGTTTCTAATAGATGGAATATAATGCAAGAGCTAGGGAGACAGCTCAGACCATGGAGCACTTACCTTGTGGTAAGTTCTTGCGATTTGCTCACCCTACTTATTTAAACCACTCAGGACCACCAGCTCACGGCTGCTACTGCCCATAGAAGGCAGGACCCTCCTAAATCATTACCAATCAAGAAAATGCCCACAGGCCAACCTGAGGTAGGCATTTCTCAACTGAGATTCCTTCTGTCCAAGTGTCACATGGCATGACTACCTGAGTTCAGTCCTTAGCATTCATGTGAAAAGCTGGGCATGTAAGAAATGCCTCGAATCCTAGTACCTGGAAGGTCAGAGGCTAGCTGACCACTGAGCTTCAGTGCTAGTGAGAGACCATGTCTCAAAAAACTAAAAAGGCAGAGAGTAAGAGTGGTTGAAGAAGACACTTGAAGTCTACCTCTGGCTTCCACAAGCACACATGTGTGCACACACGTAACACACATATTTATGTATGTATACATTTACAGCGATGGTCTAGAATCATTTTATAAAAGGGGTGAGTCTTTGCTATGTCCTGTTACTGGTCTTACAGTGATGGGAAGAAACCTCATCATCATATGGCTGAGTTCACCAGTTCACTTTCTCCTTTGACGGCGTGTGTCAATCTTATAATTTATTTCTAGTTCCTAGGTCCTATCACTCACCCTTCATCTCACTTTCCTGGGAAGACTTTCATGGAACCTTCTGGGTTCACATCCACAGCTCCGTTCTCTTCCTTTCTGACACCTGGTGCAATGGCTGGTCATTCTACATCCTGTGATAGAGAACACAGGTCAGGGTTTTCATCATCAAGTCCCTACAACCCCATGCATGCGGGGCCTCTGCCAGTGATGTTGTTGTCATTGCTTATTTTTTTTATTTATTTTTCTTATTCCTGCTTTGCTTCAAGCTAGAGCCATTTGGGAATAAGGAACCCCAGTTGGGAAGATACCCCCAACAGGATGACCTGGGGCAAGACTGTGGGACATTTTCTTGAATGATGCTGATGCAGGAAGACACATCTTACTGTGGTATAGCCAGCCCTAAGCTAGTGGTCCTGGATGGTATAAAAAACAAAACATAACAAAACAAAACAAAAAGCAGGCTGAGAAATCCATAGGCGCTTAGTGTTTATCAGAGTAATAAAAAGCAAATTAAGATAGGGTCCAGTAGAGATGTAAATTAATACTGTACAAATGGCTAGTAGTAGAACTTAAGAGAAAATATTTTGCTTAGAACAGAATCTTTCATAAGAAAGACTTCTTTCTAAATTCTTTTGACCTCTCAACTTAGCTGAGTACTAGATACAAGTAGTTTGTCATACTGGCTATGGCAGCTGGGTAAGGGGCATGATTTGGGCAGAGGAAAATGTTCTAAAAGTTATCAAGTAAACAGAGCATTCCAGTACAACAATAGCAGGACTGAGGGTAAGTCCCAGAAGAGCAAGAGTGAACTCCAAGAGCCTGAAACCGACTAATAAGGCTTAAGGGATATTGTTCCCCACTGCCTTTACTCAAGCGCAGTGAGAATTTAAATACAGATCTTGACCACTTAGCATGTTCCGGACAAGATGATGGGTCACTGAAACCCAGTATGATGCTATTTCACATTTTAAGTGGGTATGTGGTATAAAAAATGGAGAAACAGAGCCAGGTGGTGAAGGTGCACATCTTTGATCCCAACACTAGAGAGGCAGAGGCAGGCAGATCTTGGAGTTCAAGGCCAGCCTGGTCTATAGAATGAATTCCAGGACAGCCAGGCTACACAGAAAAACTCTGTTTTAAAAAACAAACAAATAAATAGGAGAGTTATGGATCTGAAAGTCTGGAACTGTTTTGGTATCATAGCCTACTGTGTTCTGTCTGATATAGATGTCATTATATCATGTGTTTCTACATGTGTTTCTACATATTACAAAATTGAATAAAAAGTACACCTTAGTTTTACCCCTTCATACTCAATAAGCTGTCCCCAACTCCTACCTGGTTGACTTCCAAAAAGGAGCTGGAAGCCGTGTTCTGAACAAATGTTTACAATCTGAAAATCATTATTTATTGGACTAAGTGCCTGTTCGCTGAGAGCAGAGTTCACACTATTCACACCCCCCCTTTAATCCCTCAAGACTCAGAAAACAGTAGTAGTGGAGGTTTGTGGGACCCACATGGCACCTAGTGAGTGTTTCTGCTCCACACCGGAGCCCACCTACCCCATTTTCTGCATTTACTCCATTCCTGTACTGAGTTGATCTGTACCCTCAGAACTAAAGGCCTCCCAGAGATCATACAGCAAATACCAGTGCAGAGCCGAGGTCTATTCCTGAGGGAGGTCTGGCCTGCTTACCTCCCATCTTGCTCTGTTGTCTTTCCTCACAGAAAATTTCTCTCTTGCCACTTCTTTCTTGTATACACTAAGCCTTGAGAAATTCACATAAGATCTTTTATTTGCTTGTTTTTAATTGAATTTAATTGGCATGTTTTTTAAGACAGGCTCTCACTTTATAGCCCAATCTTGTCTTAAACTTGGGATCAAGGATTTGCCTCAGCTGAATGCTAGGTTTACAGACTGGTACAACCAAGTCTGGCTAGACTTTCAGTGTATTTATCTCTACCTTGCAAAAATATTTTCACATGATTTCTCCCCAAACCCTAGGAAGAATAGAGAGGCAGCTATTCCCCCCATTAGAGAGATGGGTGAGAAAAACCCAGACCAAAGAGGTCACCCAAATGGAACATGTAGTCAACGGTAGTTGACTCTGCCCTGCTGCACTTGTGTGCAGATTGGGTCTGTAACAATGTACAAGAAGATATGACATGGAGTTGGTTTCTCTTAGCAAGGTGTGAAGGGTATGGAGGAGGTGCTGTGCACAGGGCAAATGCCAGTGTTTCACCGTGAAAGGCAGCTGTGGGGGGAAAGACTGAAGAAAGCTCAAGACTCTTCCTGGGTTTTCAGAATGCTCTCCCCACCCCCGCCCCCAAATCAAAGAAATGATTACTGAGAAATGGCATCACTCTGTGTGGATCAGGACTTTAAAAGGAACATACCTCAAAGGAGGCTGGGAACTCTGAAAAATGACATTCTGATCATATATTCATGAATAATCTCCATGTGAATAAAGTGGCTACATCTGAGGCTGCTTTGGTGACTGCCGAGGGCCCTCTGGTAAGCTCTTCTTCAAAGGACTCATGGGTGCAATGGAGGCAGGAAGGCATAATGATGGATGCCACCATGAGCCCTCAGGGGTGGGGACTAGATTCCTCAGGCTGCACAGCCATGTGTAACATGGCTTGGACCACTCCTTGCTTGTGAGGGCTGTGGCCTGGGCCTCCTCTATCCCAGTTTCCCACTGACGGCTTGGCAAACACTAAACATCCATAAAAAGACGAGCCAAGCCATAATGTGTTTAGATGAGAACCGCTCGTGAAAACCAGAAAGGAACCTATGGGGGTGACAGTGGACATATGACAAATGTGTTCCTGGTCTCAGAAGTAGAGGCCACGAGGACCCTGACTGACTGACAGGAGGAACAGTTGCTTGCTTTTGTTCTCTTCCCAGAAATCCTTTCTGTTTGCTGTGAGTTGACTTAATCATGATAATTATTTTCCAAGCAAAGGGCAGAACAAATAATGTTATGGACAAACAGCTAAAGAGGGGAAGACAGAGAATGTTGGTGTCACAGCTGCTAGGCAAGAGACATCAGTGTTCAGAGGAGCCCATTCCCGAGTGCCCATGCCCCTTAATGACACCGTTGAAGGACCGAGCAGCCTCCATGCCCTTAGGACCACAGAGAATAAGGTGAGAGTCTGTGCACTGAAAAGCAAACACTTCCAGTTTTCATCATCTAGTGAACCCGGTGTTGTCATCTATAAAGGGTACAGAGTAGAACTTTGCTTCATTTTATTCTGTGTATGTGTTCTTTTATGTACATGTATATGCATGAGCATCCATGTGGTTCTAGGTACATGTGTGAGTATGTGCATACATGTGCTTCTTCTAGGTACATGTACTAGTGTTTGTGTGCATGTGACTCCAGGTACATGTATGTTTGTGTGCGTGAATGTGGAGACCAAGGATCTACAGCAGATATCTTTCCCAATGGCCTTCTTCCTTATTTTTGAGGCTGGGTCTCTCACTGAATCCAGAGATCACCAATGCTGGCTATTCTGACAGGCCAAATAAGCCCTAGGGATCTGTGTCCTGTCCCTCCAAGTCTGGGACTACAGACACATGCAAGCATGCTGCCTAATGTGTGAGTTCCCGGGCTTCGAACTCAGGTTCTTCTGCTTGCTCAGTGTGTACTTTATCAACTCAGCCATCTCCCTGGTTCCAACTGAAACATGTGTGAGTCTACTGTGAGGAAAACTATGGCTACTAAAGGTCAGTACTTATATGAGAGCCTGTAAATGTGCAAAGACCACTCATACAACAGAATGGTGTCAGTACATGTGAGAGAATAAGACTTCCAAAAGATGTCCTCATCCTCATCTCTGTGAGTCTTACTACATGGGAAAGAAGAGTGAAATAGTGTACGTAACCTGTCCAGTTGCAGAACGGTTGTTTGTAATGGATGATGTACATGGGTCCAGTAATGTCAAAGTGCCCATAGGTGGCAGAGCAGAAAGAGCAGTGTGTGGGATTGAAGATGCAGAGAGCCAGGAGGCAGGGATGGAAGGCCGCCTCGAGAGCTGGGGAGGGAAGAAACCTTCTTCACCATAGCCCCCAGGGCCACTACAGTCCTGGTTTTATTCCAGAGAGACCTGTATGGACCTGTGACCTCCAAAGCTGAAAGATAATAAATTTGTGGGGATTTATCATAGCAGCAATGGGAAAGACAGGCAGAAGGCAGGTGGGGTGCCTTGACATCACAGGCTTTGAGGGATCTCGGAAACTCGGTGGGAATGTGATGGGCAGGGTTACATAGATGGGTTATCACCTTACGGTGACCTCTCTGTGTCACTCTGACAAACTTGTCTCATGTCCCAAACGGCATGACTTATTAAAATTCATTACTACGTGTTCATAACACAGGACATTTCGCTTTTACAAGACAAATTGTTATATTAGCCCATTCCTCTCGCCAACTCATTTCTTCCAGACCTTGAAACAGGGGTCATGGCTGATTTGTGTACCAAACTGACTGGGCAAAGACATTCCTGGCAGCTGGTAAAAGAGCTCTCCTGTGTCTGTGAAGGTGTTCAGAGATCCCCAGCCTTCCTTTCCCTAGCATGAAGGAGGACAACCACCTTCACCAGGAGAGGCCTCTGAGGGCTCAGTAGAACAAAAAGGCACGGAAACAGCAAACTTGTTGAATTTTTGAGCTGGATACACACCATACTCTGCCTTAAGACCTTGACGCTCCTCTTCTAGACACAGAGAAGAAGTGAATAAGAGGACGGGGGGGGGGGGGAGGAAGGGGAAGGGGGAAACTGAGGCCAGGATATAAAATAAATGAAAAAAATTAATAAAAAAAGAGTTGGGCACTCCTGGTTCTTGATGTCTGCACTCCACCTCTGTCCACAGCCAGTCCTTGGACTCTGCTATGACTGGCTCCATTGGCCCCATAGACTCTCAAGCCTTTGTACCATTGAGTTTAATAATTCTGCAGGTGACCAAGCATGAGACTGTCTATAAGCACAGGTATCATTTTCTAGAATTGGTCTGGTGTTGTTAGCCTTGTTTTCCTGACCAAGCCTTTCTGTGAAGGCCAGGCTGGGTTTTAGCTCACACTCTCCTGCCTCAGTCAAGATTACACACATATACTCCCACTTTTGATTCTACTGGTCTGTACCCTTGGGGTCCTGACATAGCCATGACTGTTCCTCACAGCACTTGCTGGGGAACAGGTAGGATCCAACTGCGGCTATGGTTCCCTAGACCAAAGGTTTCAGGGTCATTGGTGACATACCTTGGGAACCATCCAGGCCTGTTCAGTTGCTATCAGCATTCAATTCCTTACAGGTTGTAGGCTCCAGGCCCCTCCTCTCAAGCTTCTGACTTGGTTGGTCTAAGGCTGCCTACAGTTCTTTTCCATCTATCTAAAATCTTCCACCCCGGAAGTTTGCCTCTTCAAAACTACCAAGCCAAATGAATTGTGTGTGTGTAATCTCACCCAGCCTGTCACCTCTGCCTTGTTCTTTAACCATAAGCAAGCCACAGGTCTTGCCAACATTCAGGTCAAGATAGCCACATACAGTTCATAGTCCTATTGATATAAGTGATTAGCACTAGGAGAAGCTCATTCAGCCATACAGATGCTGTGTGACTACATTCAAAAGCAGGTAGATAAATGAAGAGATATGAAAGGGCATGTTTAGAGGAAATTCTCGTCTTACCCTTCAGTAAAGAGGAACCACAGGTACAGATTTGGTCCCTGTATTTATGGGCTGACCCCTGTGATCCACCTTCCTCTTGAAGACAAACTGTCTGCTCCAACTGTCTTTCCAGCCTCATCTCATGTCACCCTTCTCTTTTCTGGTCATTGCTTTCTGCAACTTAAACCAGGGCTTTCTGCCTCAAGCGCATCCCCAGCAGAGCCTTTCCCCAATCATTGGGCCTTTTCTCTCTCACCTCAACATAAACTCGCCTATCATGGAACTTTGCAAACTTTTCTCTGACTCAGGCCTAAGTCTGTGTCTCAGTTTTACTAAAAATGACTGTTTTTGAGTATGAGTCAGTAGGTTTGAGGTGGGACCCAGGAAGGTGTATTTCTAAATGTATTTCTAACAGCCTCTCACATGCTAGCTCAAGAACTAAACTTTGAGAATGGCTGGTCTGTCGCATTATCCTTTCTGTTCCTCACTGCTTGTGATGGCTATTCCTAGTTGTCAACTTGACTACATCTTTAATTTAACTAATTAAACCCACATGGCTGGGTACACCCAGGAGAGATTTTTCTTAATTGAATCATTTGCCGTGAGAAAACCCATCTTTAATCTGGATCTTTTAAAGTGGGAAGGTCCACCTTTAATATGGGCCACACCTTCTGCTGGTGGCCTATATAAAAAGCATGGAAGAAGAAAGCTTTTGCTTTTTGCCTGCTTGAGCTCATTTTCAATGCATGGGTATTAGGCTCTACAGTTTTGGGATTCCAACACATACTTAAGACCAGCTGAGAGACTTATGGACTGGACAATACTGGCTTCTCAGACTTTCCCATGCACATGTGCATGGACACACACACACACACACACACACACACACACACACACACACACGCACGCACGCACGCATGCGCATGCACTCATTCCATGAATTAGGTTCCTCTAGGGAACCCTGACTAATGTGTACTCAGCTCCTCTTGTCAACTGTTATCTCTGATTTGTTTATTTTCTCACTTATTATTCATTAATATGTGCACAAGTTGGCACAGCAGGGCCCAGCATGGGACATATGGCTTAATGGTCAAGTGAGCAAATGAATGGGCTGGAATATGGATGGAGATTCTCCCAGGGTGCACATTACCTTTTGGAGCTAAATTGGAGGATCTAGTTTCATATGTGGTTTCACAAACAGATGTTAAGGACTTGCCAGAACTGTATATTAGGAATATACAGTAACTAGGAACAACATTTCATCTGCATGCATGTAACATTGGGTTGCCAGATACTCATGTGAGGGTAAGTATAACATCAAACAAGTTAATTTGCTAAGTTACACATAGTGAGAATATTTCAACAGAAGTCTTAAGCTTACGGTACTTTAAGAAGAATAGGTTATAATTTCATCTCAAAAACACATTTTTCTTGATTTGCACTTTTTCTCTTTCTTTGTCCTTACAAGGGTTATGTTCCTGTCCCACTTGTAGGTCGCCTGTGTAGCCTCATGCCCACAGGTGCCTCATGCCCACGGCTGCCTCATGCCCACAGGTTACCTCTATCATTTCTTTCATTATATTATAATGGAAACTTTGGTTAAAGCTCTTTCATCACCAATTACTGATGACACCTGTGGCTACAACACATAGAAGGGAAATCTTCCCAAATGAGCAGTCTGGTAACAGATAGTATCTGCTAAGCATAAACATGTGTTTTCCAAAGAGAAGCATACGGAACACACATATATTTTCTAAATCTCTTAAATTTGCTTTCACAGTAGGAAATGAAGAAAGTGCACAGGCCATGCACACATCTGAGCAAATGAAGAGGAAAGTTGGCTTTTACCACTTTAATTTCAACTGCAGAAACACATAGCTTCAATGATTTTGATAGTCTCAGAACATGGGCCCATCTTATATGGAAGAATTCTTATTATTGGACAAAATGCATATATTTATTCTACAATAAAAATAATTTCAACAGGTAGCCCATGTTAGTAGTCTTATTTATCTCTGGACAAATAGTCTGGGACTGGCTAAATTTTAAGCAAAGTGCTACAGTTAAAAACAGCCCCATAGCTCATTTCCTCCTTTAAGAGACAAGGATATTGACACATAAATAAGCAATGTTATTTCCTCAAGGTCACATGAGAAGCCAGTTCACGAGCCCCATCATGCAGACCTTTGCTCCTGGCACACCTCCTCCCTTTGTTCCCCTTTGCTGCAAGGTGAACTAGAGAAAAACTCTTATTATTATTAGTAGTAGTAGTAGTAGTAGTATTAATTGTTGTTTTAAAATAGCACCCATAGTTTTAAAATGGTGTTGAGGTATTTGACACAATATTTCCATTAACATGGTGCTTAAGCTTCCTATGGACTGAACTGTTCTCCAAAATTTATGTGTTAAACTTCTGACCTTCACTGTGACTCCATTTGGAGACAGGAGCTCTACAACGCCGAATAAGGTAAAGTGGAATCATATAGGAAGCCCCAATCCAATAGTTCTAGTGTCCTTAGGAAGTGATAAAGATTCTCCAGGGATGAAGGCTCTCAGAGGAAAGACCTCTTGAGAGACCGATAGGAGGCTTTCATCTGAAGGCTAAGGTGAGTGGGAACATGCCAATCTTGAACTTCCTGCCTCTAGAAACTTCCCATTGTTTAAGGCACCCAGCTCGGGCTATTTTGTCATAGAAACCCCAGCACATGATACAGGGCTAGACCTAGAAAGAACTTCAGAAATGAGCTTATTGTTTTCCTTGTTTCTATCTCTAAAAGCCAGAGATGAAGCTGACCCATTTCACAGATTGTGAGATTGTTTCTTTACTGATGAACAATCATTCTGTGAGAGATGAGGTGGTGCTTGGCTGACTCAAATAATATCAGTTAAGGTGAAACTCACCAGCTCATCTCTTGGTACCCAGTCCTCCTTAGGCTTTCTCCAATCTTGGCACTAATTTTTGTGGCTAAAGTCATACTTTACTTCGGAATTAGAAGAAGGAAAAGACATGTGAGGATTTAAAGCCAGCTTTTGTCAATGAGAAACCATAGCTGTGGATAAAAGTTGGTTTGGAAGATGACCACTAGCTTGGGCAATGCAGTGTGTACTAAATTTAGTACTAAAGCACTAAATCTCTAATGTTCTCCCTCTCACAGCCTCAGTATCAGGAGTAGCTCACACCTTACTTCATCAGATCTCATATGATGGAAGAGGTTTCTGAGATGGGGCATGAGGTAGTTACAACCTTTCCTCTTTGATGTAAGAAAAAAACAAAGGAGGCTTCATTGAGCTGATTTCCTCTTCTCTCTGCCTTGGCTTTGGATGCTCCTCTTGTCAGTCCCATCCAACCTGTCTTGAATGGTGTCACAGGCCTTCTCCACAACCATTGTACACATATTGGCTCTTATCCAATATCTTCCAGGTTGCAAAGTTCACCTTGAATCTCCTTTCCCCTTAGAACTCATGAAGACTCCATCACACTGATCTTTATTTATTTATTTATTTTTTTTTTTGCAGACTGCTGTAGCAATTTCACATCAGCCTGAGAAGAGTATCTTACACACTCTCAGACCCACAACCTGCACAAAGTTTCTACAATGCTGGTGAGCACACAGAGGCAATCTTGTGCAGAACAACACCCAGTGAGTCTTAGAAGCAGGTAGACAGTCTCACAAGTGTCATGCTTGAGTTGGGTGATATGGGCAGTCATTTAACCTTGCTAAGTCTTAATGGTTTCATCTGTGAGCATGGGTAATGGCAACCTTTTCCATTGTCCTTGGTAGAAATGAGGGGCTCTCCATGGTCCTATTCCTTCAGGCACATCAAGTTTTTCTTTTACCAATACCATCAATTACTATAGTCTCATTAAGTTCTTAAAACACTCATCTTTTGTGGTTTATGATCTGTTTGCCCTCCCCTTGGTGAAATGATTCTGGAAGGCTCTCTGAGGTTGGGAACCATGCTGACTGTATTTATTGGACAGGAGTAATTCAAGGCAGCTAGGAAATGCTGTCCTAGGTTGGGTAATTTCAGGTCCCAGGAAGGCTGGCACCTCAGCTGTTATCTACAAAAGACAGGTGGTGGGCAGGACAGGGAGACCTGCAGCATTGGGAGTAGATGAAGAAATCTAGGATGCTGTGGGACCGCCTCCAGCAGGAACCTCTGTCTGGTCCACAGGCCATGCATTGAGCTACCATCTGATCAACAGCCAGTGCCGGACAATCAAGTGGATGGAAGTCAGAATCTTAGGGCCAGTTGTCACTGAAAGCCTGTTGTGTGACATCACATTTCTAGTAACTCAGCCCAGTGTAAACAGGTGCCAAGAAGAGATTTGAATGTCAGAGCCTTGAGGAAAAATAGAATCACTCAGGCTCCAGCTAAGACTCCAGGATCCAAGATAGAGTCTGAGTTTTGAGAAAACAGAAGCAGCAGCTTTGGCCAAGTGGAAAAAGACCAGAAAAGGCCCAGAAGCCAGATGTTTTCCTGGCCTCTCAAGAGGCAAAGCAGACAGTAGATCCATGGTAACAAGACTAATTTCAGATCCCACCAGCTGGTCACCTGGGCCCTGTCCTCTTCTTTCTGTCTTTTTGAAATCAATGGGCCACCTGGTAATGTTGGCCTTAAGCAACAGTCAAGATAATAGGCTCTGGCCCTAGGAATGCTCCAGACTCTGCTCTCACCCTCCCTTTGCTCTGTGTCTCCATTCTTGGCACCTCTAGCTCTTTATTCACTAAAGCATCTCTCAAGGTCCAGCCCTTCATATGTGTACACATTCAGACATGACCTTCATCCTGCAGGCTCGAACTCAGCTGAAATTCTGTAATGTTTGGAGAAAGTGTTTGCAGGCTCATCCAAAGGGCCAAGCCCTCCCATGCAGAGCTGGTCCTTGGACAGATCAAGGCTTGCCCTGCTCTAGCTGCTCTCAACACTCGGCAGAGGCCGAGGCAGCCACTGGCTGAGCATCAGTGAGCTCATTAGGAAGAGCCAGGTCACTAGTGTCAGACATTCTCTTTTCATCTGTTGCATGATCCCAGAAACTGGAGAACATCCTGCCCTTGAGAGTGGGGCCTTCAATTTTCAACTCCATGCTCTTGCCTTGGCTAACTTCCTTAGTTATCTTAGAAGACACCATCTGCTTGAGTCTATGCCCACCTCTAGATGGGAGAATTGTTTACTCTTCCTTTTGGCCAAATCTTACAAAGGCAAGGATTAAAGATGCCAAAGGTTCCTTCCAGTATCTCTTGAAAAACCAAAAGTCTCCATAATCTGGAAATATATTTCCTATAGTATCTCTTAGTCTCTTTTGGAAAACTTTTCAACATATTTATTGGCAGGATTTCTCAATCAGTAACGTGAAGGTCATCCTGTTGGTACAACATGAATGATAATAATAATAATCAGCTCTTATGGTTTTTCCTAGGGCTGGCCACCAAGGGTTTCCGAGTGAATGAGATATATATATATATATATACGTATATATATATATATACCCCCTAAAATCAGAATAATTTCAAAATAATAGCTCCAAACTGGAGCATTAAAAGAACTATCCCCTACAGCTACTTTTGTGCCAGCTCAAAAGCTAGCCACATTTACTAAGGATGGGGCTTCTTCTGCACTTGAAAGTTATCACAACTCTTTACCTCAGACTTCTAAATAAAACCCAGGAAATGGTGTCCAGCTCTTCATAAACCTCTAGGGACTCCTGCTGTACATGTCAGCAGACCAGAATTCTCCAAACTAGCAGAATCCTTCTTGGTTTTCTGGCAATAATTCCCCCAGCCTCTCCTCCGACTCTGGTAGGAGGAATTGTCTACTCACTGAAATCTGAAAAGTATGTCAGCACCCCACAACAACATAAGTGTCCTCATCTTACATTTAAGCATAGGTCAACACATCTATGCAAACACCAAGAATTATTTATGTGAGATGTTCTGGGACAAAGAACATTCTAAAACATTCAGCACTAAGAAAAATTGTTCCCTGTCTGTTTCAGGGAATTCGACTCATGAATCCTTGCCAAAATGCTCACTTTTCAAGGATGAGTTTCCATGAATGCTTCTTTCTGGGGCTCTCAGAAAGCTGTTCCACTCAGCATCAGCCTCTCCTCAGCCTTCTCCCCTACTCCATGTTCCAAACTCAAACCATGACCTACTAAGCTATTGGATGAGTGTTTAATGCTTTGTGTGCTTCTGAGATTCTCATGGAGCAGACACACACAAGTGTCTGTATCTTTACATGGATAGCAAGTAGGTCTTCATGCACTTGGCCAGACACTAGGATCTGCATTTGCCACATTGCCTGCTGTTGCTAATCCTGGGGCCTTCCCTAATTCTTGGAGTTCTTGACCCATTTTTTATTGTAGGATAACAAGTATCTTGACTGTAATCTATTAATTGAATAATTGAATAAACTTGTTTCCCTCGCGCAAGCATACTGTTTGCACACAGTGTCATCCCAGGCCCTCCAGCTATGGAAGGCCTGCCAGATATGTTTATTAAACCCCCTGTGCTTGGAAAGAACACAGAAAGCTGTCATCTAGAGCAATACAAAAGTGCCTATCTCAGCTGGAGATCTCGCTGTTATGAATAAAGGAAGAGTTTGTGGTACAGTTTTGAGATGTAAAGAGAAAAAGCTTCCCCACAGTGCAAATGTGTTGTAACCCTCAGGCGAGAAAAAAAAATATTGAATTGTTGCTGGCAGTACAATGTAATTACTGAGTTAGTGGTGGTTATGTTTCTAAGCTTCTTAAGGTAGAAATCACATTAATTTGGCCTTCTCCAAAGGACATTCCAGGTTGTTAAATTGAACTGTTGAAACATTTCTCACTAATGAACCTGGCCAATGAACAGCCATTTTCACATAAGTCAAATGTTGGACAAGTTGGCAGCAAACAGGGAGATGTGCTACCAAGGAAGGCTTTGTTAGCAAGCAGCCACATTGCCTTGGGATGTGTGTTCAATTCCTGCTGTTTAGACATCTGACTCAGGCTGTAAGAGAGTGGGAGGCATGGGAAAGACAACAGGGCTGTGCTCAGACGTGATGTGAGGGGACCTGGTGTCTCACTGGAGGACAAAGCCACTCGTGGTCCACACCCAAGCATTCCACGATACTGTCTATGAACAAACAGACTCTCAGCTCTTAAACCTGGTGTTTTGTCCCTTCACAAGTTCCTCAAAGCCGCAGTCATTTCACAGGGTCAGAGCAGACCCTGGCCCAGAAAGACATCACTACTGCTAGACAGGAAAGAAGCCGGGGGTCTGTCACGGAAATCAGATGCTAGGTGACCCTAGTGTAGTCCGCCATCTTTCTGGCATTCTGTTTCACTGTAAAGGATCCTCAGTGAAGTGCCAGTTCCAGAAAAGTAACTCTTCTTCGTAAAGGGAAAATCTCCCACCCCCAACCTCTGTGACACGGTAGGTTTTGCCTTATAGTTGAGGAAGTGAGTTGTAGTGGAGGAAGTGTGCTGTAGGGGAGGAAGTATGCTGTAGGGGAGGAAGTGTGCTGTAGGGGAGGAAGT